>SJYT01007040.1:228579-262446 GCA_006410635.1 Cephalophus harveyi | reverse complement strand
TTTTTTTTTTTTTTTGATGAAGTGAGTGAAGAAGTAAAGTGAAGTCACTCAGTCATGTCCAACTCTTTGTGACCCCATGCACTGTAGCCCCCAGGCTCCTCCATCCATGGGATTTTCAGGCAAGAATACCTGAGTGGGTTATCATTTCCTTCTCCAGGGAATCTTCCCAAACCAGGGATCGAATGCAGGTCTCCCGTATTGTAGGGAGACGCTTTACCTTCTGAGCCACCAGGGAAGTCCTGCTTTTTTGATGATCCAACAGATTTGGGCAATTTGATCTCTGGTTCCTCTGCCTTTTCTAAATCCAGCTTGAACAGCTGGAAGTTCACAGTTCACGTACTGTTGAAGTCTGGCTTGGAGAATTGTGCATTACTTTGCTAGCATGTGAGATGAGTGCAATCGTGCAGTAGTTTGAACATTCTTTAAATTGCCTTTCTTTGGGTTTGGAATGCAAACTGACCTTTTCCAGTCCTGTGGCCACTGCTGAGTTTTCCAGATTTGGTTGCATATTGAGTGTAGCACTTTCACAGCATCATCTTTTAGGATTTGAAACAGCTCAACTTGAATTCCATCATCTCCACAAGCTTTGTTCATAGTCATGCTTCCTAAGGCCCACTTGACTTTACATTGCAGGATGTTGGCTCTGGAGTGACACCATCGTGGTCATAAAGATCTTTTTTGTATAGTTCTTCTGTGTATTCTTGCCACCTCTTCTTAGTATCTTTTGCTTCTATTAGGTGCATACCATTTCTTTACCACTGAGCCTCTAGGGAAGCCCAGGTCCAAATACCTTTAAAATAATGCATTTATTTATTTGCCTGCAACAGGTCTTGATTGCAGCATGTGGGATCTTCAGTTGCAACATGAAAACTGTTAGTGACAGCATATGGGATCTAGTTCCCTGACAGTCCCCTTGTGTTGGAAGCATGGAGTCTTAGCCACTGAATTACCAGAGAAGTCCCCCAAATAACTTTTGCAAATAGGATACTCTCAATAGTATCTCAGCAACAGCTCTTAAAGCCTGCAAACCTCAAGTTATATCTTAGTCTACTTACCAACATTACCTGAATTCTCCTATATATTGTCTTTTGATCAGTGGTCTACACACAAAGCAGAATTTTAACAGATACTCAAAGAGGATTGACATTCTTGATTAAAAGAAGGAGCTAATAACTGAAAGATTATTATTATTTTAGCTAAATAGCTATTCAAAGCAAAGATTGCACCACAACAAATGCCCAACAGTGGCTAAGCTAAGAAGCAGACTGCAGAGAACAAAAATAAAGCACAAAACATTTAAAATTCCATCTTTCAAGCTAATGTAAGTACTTGGAGTGTTTCTCCAGGTAGTACATGGTAACTTTCCACAGAAAGATTTGATCTACATGTTTAAGATATGTAAAGGTTAAAAGTATAGTTATATATTTAACTTCTTGGATTCAAAAGGAACTAAAAAGAGAGGAGTGAATTGACATATTTTTGAAAGGAAGCCATTGTACATTTTAGTTATTTAAAGAACTCTTAAAACAAAAAACTTTTTAACAGTTTTATTGAAGTATAACTGATGCACCAAAAAAACTGCATATATTTAATGTATACAATTTAATGAGTCTGGACATATGCATATACTTATGATACTATCATCACAATCAAGGTAATAAACATATCCATCATTTCCAAGTCTCCTCGTGTTTCATGGTCCCTTTGTGTGTGTGTGTGTGTGTGGTAGAAACATGAAACTTACACTTTTAACAAAATTTTAAGTGAATACTTAATGTTAACCATTCAGTTCAGTTCAGTTCAGTTGCTCAGTCGTGTCCGACTCTTTGTTACCCCATGAATTGCAGCACGCCAGGCCTCCCTGTCCATAGGCAGTACTTTATACAGCATCTCTAGGCCTTATTCCTCTTGCATCACTGGAAGTTTATCCCTATTGAACAACTTCCCATTTCCCTTTCCTCCCAGCCCCTGGCAATCACCATTCTTTTTGTTTCTATGGTTTGTCTACTATGTGTGTGTGTGTGTGTGTATATGTGTGTGTGTGTGTGTGTGCGCGCGCGCGCACGCGTGCATGCACATGCACACACGTGCATACGTGCACATGCTCAATCATGTTCTACCCTTTGCAACCCCATGAACTGCAGCCGCCAGGCTCCTCTGTCCGTGGAGTTTCCCAGGCAAGAATACTGGAGTGGGTCACCATTTCCTCTTCTAGGTGACCTTCCTGACCCAGGAACTGAGCCCACATCTCTTGCGCTTCCTGCACTGTCAGGTGGGTTCTTACCACTGTGCCACCTACCTGACTTTGACTACTTTAGACACCTCACATAAGTAGAACCATATAGCATCTGTCCTTTTGAGACTGGCTTATTTTACTTAGCATAATATCTTCCAGGTTAGTCCATGTTGTCTCAAATAGTAGGATTTCCTTCTTTGTTGAGGCTGAATAATATTCCATTTTATGTATATACCACATTTTCTTTATCTATTCATCTGTCAGTAGACATTTGTGTTGTTTCCATCTCTTGGCTATCGTGAATAATGCTGCAAAGAACATAAGAGTGCAGGCAATGCTTCCAGATCCTGATTTTAATTCTTTTGGATAAATACCCAGTTGTGAGATTGCTGGATTATATGGTAGTTCTATTTTCAATTTTTTTGAGGAGGCTCTATTATTTTCCATAATGGTTGTGCCATTTTACATTTCCACTAACAGTGTATAAGGATTCCATTTTCTCTATAGCCTTGCCAACACGTGTTATATTTTGTTGTTTGTCTGTTTGATAATTGTCATACTAACATGTGCAAAGTGATACTTCATTGTAGTTTTGATTCACATTTCCCTGTTGATTAGTGATGCTGAGCACCTTTTCATATACCTCTGTCCATGCTATCTCCAGGCAAGAATACAGGAATGGGTAGCCACTCCCTTCTCCAAAGGATCCTCCCAACCCAGGGATTGAATCTGTGTCTTCTGCACTGCAGGCAGATTCTTTACCATCTGAGCCACCAGGGAAGTCCCTTTCATATACATCATGGACACTTGTATGGGGAATGTCTCTTCTTAGGAGAAATGTCTATTTAAATTCTTTGATGACTTTTTATCTATTTATTTTTTAAGTTCATTAAAATATAGTTGATTTACAATGTTTTATTTTGACCATTTTAAAATTGAGTTACTTGGGTTTTTGCTATTGCATTGTAGGAATTTAAGAATGCTTGTTAAAATAAATTTTAGATGATTTTACCCAAAATAGAAGACAATTAGTAAGTTGAGATGCATAACTCCCTACACAAAAGAAATTAACTCTATTACCTTTTCCTGAACTAAAAGCCCATTTGGAACAAATAGAAAATAATTATTATACTAATAATGGTGTATTGAATACTAGTTCACCATGCTTTAATATCTCATTTCACCCTCATAATATTCCAGTGCTATTGAATAAGTAGGGTAAATACCACAAACTTATTTTTCTATTGTAGAAACTGCCCCCAAAGTCACACAACTAAGAAGGAATCAAGTGTAGTTCTCATTATCCTAATGACTAAGTACACCCATTGTACTTTGCTATTATCTTTTATAATTGTTCCCTTGGTCATTAAATTTCCTCAATAGATGTAATTAGACAGCATCAACAGGTAAGGTAGTATAGTCAAAATGTGAACTCCAAAGTTTTATACCATTAGGACTGACTGAAAAACTTAGGAAAGTTGATTTTGGTCTGGTTCAGGTTGGACAAAAATTTCATTCATTAACAGCTTCTCAAAAGAGTATCCTGTAGGAGTCTTCTCCTTATGAACCGACACATACCCACCATCACTCACAGAGTATTAACCATGCGCTTACTACATGTTGAGTGCTCTGTTGGAATCTGGAGATACAAAAATGAATAAGAAGACATGGTTTCTGGTCTTGAGGCACTCACAGTAAATAATGCAATATGTAAACAGTATGTCAATTTGATGTAAGAAATGCTACACTGTAGGGTAGCCTAGGGATATGGGACCAAGAGAATAGGATCTAGTTAACAACAAATAAGATTCTCCAGCTCCTGTCAGTGACTGTAGGAATACATGGTTAAAGAACTATAAAAAGTAGCTGTATGGTACATGCATACACACCAGGATCAACAAGTCAGAAAATATTTCAGAGGTAAGTTTATGACTGATTTAGCCAGCCAGAAGCCAGCAAAATCTATTTTTAATGGACACTACCAGTGAAACATGTCCAGTACTTCTTGAGAAAATGTGATTGTCATTAACAATTTAAACACAATGTAATAAACACCTTGTGCTTATGTACAAGGGAGATTTAATTTTACTTTTCTACAATAAGAAACAGACAACTCATCTTGAAGTGGAAGGAATATGGAGAAAAAATTTAAATAGCCATTAATATGGCCATTTGAAAAGAAAATAAAACATCAGTTCTAAGAACCAAGGATTGTAGTAGGGGTCAATACATTTTAATCACAACTAATCAAACAGTTTATACAAGGCTTTATTTATTTCAATGTTAAAACATATCAGAACTAGCAAGAATAGTTTTTTTAATTCCTATTATTGCAAGCTGTGAATGTACAAGTCAAAGCAAAATTTCATCCTTTAGAAATTCACTATGAAACTCACTGAAACCAAGAAACATCTATACCCAAGGTGCTATAGGAAATACAGCAGGTGTGTTATAACATTTTGCATTAAATTATATCATTTATCTAAGGGGATTCTTAGAAAAGAACATTAAGCTTTCAATAATCCCAATATCATCTAAGCACAAAAATGAAAACTGATCAGAACTGCAAATGGGAAAAGGATAACCATTTGTTACCTCATAAATTTCTGTAATACAATTTTACAATCTCTATTCATGCAGTGACTCCCAGATAAAACTCATTCTCTCTACAAATGTATTGCCATGTACTATAGCAAGTAAATATCTATACAATAAAAAGCAGCTTGTGGGGAAAAATCCTGAAATATGAATAGTATTGAATAATGAATAGTATGACAGACATACTTGTCCTACCATTCTAGCAACAAGTTTACTCGTGACATGATACAATTTTCTCATTCCTACACTGAATCATGCCCATTTGCCAACTGTACCACCCTGGGCAGACACTTCACCTCTCTGGATATCAGTTTTTTCATTTCTAAAAAGAAGGGTGCTTGACAGCAGGCAGGAATCTCAAGATTCCTTTGAATTTCAATATTTTGTGTTTCTATGAATGTACCACATATACTGTCTCCCATGAGTACTGTGAATTATGTTAACTTCTAATATGAAAATAGAAAGAATATCACATAAAAAACAATTAATGGCTTTCTTTAAAGCCTACAAGAGAAGAACTAGAAGAGACATAAGAAAATGTATTCAATTCAAAATTATGAAGTCTGACTTCACAAGTCAGAGGATGACTGGGTAACTTAAAAGCTAATTTTTACAAGAGTACTAGAGTATCCATCAGGTGCTTAGGTTCTGGAGACCAGTTTGTGGAAGCACTCTCATTGCTGCTCAGTTCAATGAAAAGGAAACGAGAAGGCGGTTCTGCAGAGTCATGAAGAAGATGGAGACATTAATCCAGATTTCTCCATTAATAGCTTTCATTTCACTATTCAAAAAGCCTCTCTTCTCCTTTCATCCTTTAATTTCTCTCTCATATCTTTACCTGACTCTGCTTTCCTTTGCTTCCTTTCCTTTTCTCCTCTCATACTCCACCCTCTCTGCTTTCAAAACCCAGAAAATGGTGGCAGGTCACATGACACAACACCCCTCCAAGTTGGCCTGCCCCACTGTTCTCGAAGATTCACTAACAGGACAGAGCAGCAAAAAAGAAAAAAAAGAACTGCGGTGTGGCCTGGAGTCTGGTTTAATATGGGAAATAGAACACTTTTGTTTATCTCCACTTCCTTCAACTATCCAATTAAATTGTTGAGTATAACATGGGGAAAACGGGAAAAAAAAAATGTCATCGATGTTTCAAAAGGTGAAAAGCAGATGATAATCAAGTCAGAATTAACTTATCACAGTATAAAAAACTGAAAGGAAAACCCACAAGGGGTGGAATGTAACTGATACCAAAGCAACCACCCCACCCAGCATCAGGAAGGCTCTAGGAGTGGAAGCACCAGAGACTCCAGAAGGTGGGAGTGAAAATCGAACTCGATGAAAACCTGTGTCAGTGTCTTCCTCCAGCCCCAGCCTCTCTGCACAGACCAGAGCGTCACTCTCTGTAGAAGATGAACTCAAGCACACCAACGACTGAGCAAGTTTCTATAAAGTGAAAGCTTGTATGCTGAATGGGGAGTCCTTAGTCCCCATCCCCTGCTTAACATTCAGACTTTAGCTGCCTAACTTTCATCAGAAACTGACCAAAAGGTAACACCATACTGATATTCATAAATGCTGAGATATCTTCCAATTAGATAACCATGTCTACCTGCTCATTTTAAAGTAAACCACAGTCAGTGAACCTGACCCACACTTTTCAAGCTTCCAAAAAGCACCAGGATCACATTACTACTGCCAAACAGAAAAGAAGAACTCAGTGGACACAGAAACAAGACATAAGAAGATGACTGCAAGAATACTAATAAGCTCAGAGAGAAGACATTCTGTCCATGCAACAAGAACAGGAGGCTACAAAAATGAACATTCAGAGAATAAGAAAGAGTTCATAGAAATTAAAAAGATAAGTGAGATAGGAACATCTCAATAGATAAGAAAGTTGAGGAAATATTTCATAAGGTAAAGCAAATGAAAACTTGTCATGAAATTAGTAGATTCATACAGGATATTCAACACCAAACTTTGAAGTCTCAAACAGAAACACAGACCATTACAAAGAAATAAAATATTGGAGAACTCAAGAAAATGAGTTTTTAAATTGAAAACACCTGTCAAGTTTCTAGCAAAAAGAAAAGAGAAGATGAAAGGAAAGACCCACATGAAGAAACACTCACACAAGATTTTAAAATCACTTGAGAGTGAAAATAGATTCTAGAGAAAGGATTAGGGCTCAGAACGGCTTCTGGATTCTCAATGGCAGAACTACTGGTCAGAAGAAAATGGAGCAACACATTCAAAATGATGAGAAAAGGTGAGTTTTATTCCATACACACACACACACACACAAAAAAAAAAAAAACATAACCATTAAAATATAAATCAAATGCATAAGTAAAATAAAGTCTATTTCACAGATGCAGAAATCTCAAAAATCTATTTCCCTTCTACACTTTTTAGGAGGCTTCTGTAGGCTCTACACCATCCAAATAAGGAAGGAAACAAGAAAGGGGAAGACTCTGAATCCAGGTAACGGATTATCCAACACAGGAAACGTAAAGGGATTTCTGAAAGTGATGATACAGCGAGGTCAGAGTTAACAGGTATAGAACTGGTCTAGAGATCACCCAGTTCAGGTTAGAGCAGGAAGATTCCAGAAGCATCTCAAAAAAATAAAGCCGGAATTGACGGAATATTTGATGTGTTTGACGTACTGAAAGGATATGCATAGTTCTACCCAAGTTTGAAGATGGATTTCATAATAGACACACAGAAAAATAAAGCTTATGACAAAGCAAGGAATTAATTCTAGAAAAAGCAAAATGTATATAGAAGAGAAATGTTATTTTAGTACCTTATCTAAAGCAATCATAACATCAAATGCAGATTCATGACAATATAAACACTGAATATCAAATGGACCAAAATTGTGATACAGTCCTGCTGGAAGGATTGTTTTAAGGTATGTCTATGTGAACACACATGTGCAATTTGTGTATGGTGTTTATCTGTGTGTGAGTTATCATAATCTTCCACAGTAAGATGAATGTTAAGATGAAAGTTTAAAAAATCAAGATGTTGTGGGGGAAAATGGAGACAAAACCCAGAAAAAAAACAGTCTAAAAGTATTGAAAACAAATTTTCTAAATTCAAAATTGGGAGGACTGAGGTGTGTGATTATGTGATTGTGGTTTTAGTTAAGCCTGGTTGTACAATACACAAAATCACTCAGATAAAATGCATGTGTGGGGTACTGCTTTTTAAAGTCGTGAAGTAAGAAGAAAAAAAAAAAGAGCTGAAAGATGGTTTTCTATAGGCTGTATATTGTCACCCTGCTTATTTAACTTATATGCAGAGTACATCATGAGAAACGCTGGACTGGAAGAAACACAAGCTGGAATCAAGATTGCCGGGAGAAATATCAATAACCTTAGATATGCAGATGACACTACCCTTATGGCAGAAAGTGAAGAGGAGCTAAAAAGCCTCTTGATGAAAGTGAAAGAGGAGAGCAAAAAAGTTGGCTTAAAGCTCAACCTTCAGAAAACGAAGATCATGGTGAGAAACGGTGATGAACAGGGAGGCCTGGCGTGCTGCGATTCATGGGGTCGCAAAGAGTCGGACACGACTGAGCGACTGAACTGAACTGGACTAAACTGAAGGGAAGCTTTTCTGTAACTGGATTTCTCTTAAAAATATTTCTGTATCTTTACCTAATTGGGGGATTTGCTTATTTGTTTTTTGGTGGCATAGCAGATGCTTATTTAATCTTCTTGTGACCAAAACCCAGACAACAATGCATATTGACAAAAATAGTAATTAATAGGAACAACATGACAACCTACATTGCCAGAATTTAAAGCAACAGCTTTTATCTCATTCAAAGCTAACCTGTCCATAAATGTTTCCCACCCAAACTCTACAGATATATCAATAACTTTTTTCAATGACATAAAAACCTATCATTTAAACAAAAACACAACTAATACCTTACCTGGACACTATTTCCAATTTAATATAATGTTTGTTGTTATGTTAAAAAGAAAATGAGTTCTCTTACAAAAGGATATAATTGTCTCCCAGGTGATCTTATTTCAAGGAACACAAGGAAATGATGGTCTATGGGCAAAGTGGCTGTAGGGTGGAGGGGAGCCCAGAGGCTCCCAGAGGTGAGTATGTGCAGCTGAGGGCATTGATGGAGATGACTCTAGTATTCTAGCTTTCAGGCACATGAGTTTATAGTAGCTTTGGTAGGTGTTCAATCCTACGCCACAAGAGAAGCAGGTGGAAATAAGAAGCTGTCATTCAAACCCCACCAGTGAGGATCTGAAGCCTTGGTAAAGGTGGTTTCAGGAAAATATGAAAAGATATGAAGGAACTCCTTGGCCAAATTTTAGCTAATCCATCCAGAATTGAAACCTGATGAGCCCTAAGTGGGAGATAAATCACTGAATATTTCAATAATCTGTGATTTGAATACATTCTACATTTTAAATATATGTTGTACACTGAAGCACTGGAAGTTAATCTTTACATCACATTTTTCCAGAAAAGATTTGCTGTGATTTCTTTTCCAGCAACCAATATGTTGCTTCCTTTTGACCACGTGAAAGATGAGGCCCCACCCTCTGCATGCACAGGATAAACGCCACTGCAAACAGCAACAATCTGAAGAACGTCTCCTGCCAGCGCTGTGCCAGGCACAGGAGATGAGAGGCCACACCCTGATTTTCACAGAATTTGGGCTCCAAGAGGTGAAAGAAGCAAATGGTATTGGATTCATAAGTCATTTCTTTATTTTAATGCCAAATAATAAATACTCATTTTAAGTCTCACAGATTTTGTAACAACAGATTTGGGCATAAAATTGCGAACAATCACGCAACCTAACAATGTCACCAAAAAACTGTTAAATTCTTTTCCTGCATTAGTCACTGTGCAACAGGGACTATACTGTCTAACCCCTCTGGTGTCATGGGTGTCCCAGATATGCTGTGATTTATGTGAAATCAGGTGACCACATTGTTTTCTGGTAACAGGTTTTTCTCACTCTTCACCAACTCCTATCCACAGCCCTTGAAAGGGTGATATTACTTTTCTTTCATTTTCTTTGGTCCTATTGACATGATATCTGTGTGGTTTATCATTTTTATTTTAGAAAAAAAATCACTAATCTTCTTAGATGTTGATGGTGTCAATAGGAACCAGGTTCTCATCGGGCTCTAATTGGACACAGCATTGTGCAAAGGAAGTGAATGGACATGCAAGTCTCTCAGAGCCAATTTATGTGAGAAGTTCAAGTAGGAAAAAGAAGAAGAAACAGGTAAATGCCTTTCATGAGGACAAAAATCCAGAGTCGAATAAATGCTTGCTCGTTGTCCTCCAGGAAAAGACATCTCCAGTGAGTGTCTATGGGACTCATGTAGGCGAAATCATAAGTTATGTGAGAAAAGGCAAAAAGTGGGCAAGGAGGAGGAGGAAGAAGGTAAGGAAAGAGGCCACAGCATCAGATGAAAAGGAGATGGTGCTGACTAGCTTCAGGTAGGATGTGACACAAGAGAACAGTAAGAATTCAAATACAGGGCCTGTTCCTTCCTGCTTCCATTTATTATTATTAAGCATGAAAAATAGCCAAAATAACACTGGATTTGTCATTTTTAGAGCTCACAGCATACATTTCATCTATTTTCTGCAGCATGGTTAACATTCAATTTATTTTTCCATGGTTGCTACCATGCAACATGGGCATAAAACTGTGAAAAATTAAATAGCTCCAAAGTGTAGGTGGGCTTCTGTGAAATTTGTGCTGAATGAATTTTTAGAAAGCAGAATGCAGTACTAGAATTGCTGCACATGTGTTCTATTAAATAGCTAACTCTTCTAAATTGGGAAGGATAATAAGCAATCTTGTGGAAAAACTGAAGACCTAAACAATACAATTCTAAACCAAAATAAAACTGTTTTGCTTTTTTTTACTTTTATAATTGTTAAAGTATCATTGTGGCATTATAGCACAAAAACAGAACAACGGCTAAAGAAAAACATGGAAAATAATACTCTCCACAACCTTACCATCCTAAGGTTAAAATTTTTTTCAACATATTTCAGACTTTATCCACATAAACCCATAAATAACAGTTTTTATTAATATGCACATACTTTTGGTGTTCGGTTTTCCACTGATCATTGTTCTGTTAGTATTCTTCTATGCTATTTCAAGAGAAGCTGCAGAAAGAACGCTGGGTTTCTAGCAAGATGTGCTTAAGACTTAGCAACATGATTTCCTTGTACAGTACTGATAGTTGCCAGGAGCCAGCGTGAGGAATCCCACCTGTGACAAGGTCATGCATCAGAGATCTGATGGGCAAGGCGAGTCAGATCTCAGGTTTTCCCCCTGGTATTTCCTGAGCATGTACCCCCCCAAAATAAGAATCTGCCTGCCTTAGTACTGTGCTTTTCCACTCTTCTGACACACTCTGGAAAAAGTCAACTCAGGGCTTTAGTCTTCTGCATTTGAAAGGGATGTTTCAGTTCAAACCCCCTCTGGTAGCTCTCTAACTTGCCTGACGGGTTCCCCCGGACTTTTACATCTTGTGAATTGCTTACAGCCCCCCAACCGTGAGAGCACAAAGCTTAAAAGCATCTTAAAGATACAGAGCCTTTTCTAGAGAGTTAAAAATTAGATTGCTGGAGGGTTTTCACTGTTGGCTCAATGATTACTGCCAGGCCTCCATATTCTTTATCTTTTAGGCACCTGGGAGGATATTAATCAATGTAAATGGGATATGGAAAGAGATATATAATAGTTTTGATGTTAGCAACACTAGACTTTTGAGTTAATTACTTTTCTTTTGTTGTAAATCACTGTACTCCTTTTACTTGTTATAAATTGCTGTATCTTTGCTATGTAAGAATGTAAATTTATTTAGTGTTTTTCTGAGAGTGGTACCAGACTTTGGGGAGATCAACACAAATAAGTCTTCTGGTTGACAAACCCTTATCAGAAAAGGGTTGTAAAATGTTAATTGGCTCTTTTGGCCGAAAGATGATGTAAATCACCTAAGACTTGTGTATACAACTAGGTACGCAGAGAGAAAAGCCTGGTTTTGATAAGAGTCTGGGCTGCTAACGCTGCATAATTTTGCATTACCCATTGATTTCTATGTACAATCAAAAAGGTATAAAAGGCCTTTTTAGACAATAGAGGCCGGGCCAGTCATTGGAAGGACTGGTTTCCCCCGTGTCTCCTCTTTACTCTAATTTCAGGCTGAATTCCCATCTGGGGCGTGGAGGCTCGCCATGTCTACTTACATGTCCCGGCTTCTAAGATCCGTAACAGAGGGAGCCCAAGGCGGGGCACTTTCCGATATTCAAATGGACACCGGGTGGCCTAATGTAGATGGTGCAAGTTCCTTGTCTGGAACTTTATTGGCTTTCCACAGAAACCAAGTTATTCAGCCTCTTTTCTCCACTTAATTTTCCTACTACACTATTTCTTCCTAATCTAATCTTATATTAATAAATAAGTAAGTTTCTTCCTCGCCTACTCCATCTCCCCTTCAAATCACCCTGGATCCACCAGGGCTGGACCCCGGCAGATAGTCGTCATTTTCTCAGCTAGTCGACCTTCCTTGGAATTGATATAACCAATTTTACTTACTCTTCTCCTTGTTCTTTAGCACTTAGGTCATGAACAATAGTTCACAGGTCTAAGTACCAATGCAATACACAGTTCCATATCACAGCTCTTTTCCTCTTTTGAAGACTATATTTGATATAATTTCATGGCAAGATGAACATATTTTTATATGCTCTATACTTTTTAGTGTGTGTGCCTGCCAAGTTGCTTCAGCTGTGTCTGACTCTTCGTGATCCTATGAACTGTAGCCTGCCAGGTTTCTCTATCCATGGGATTCTCCAGGCAAGAATACTGGAGTAGGTTGTCATGCCCTCTTCCAGGGAATCTTCCCAAGCCAGGGATCAAAACCACATCTCTTATGTCTCTTGCATTGGCAGGTGTGTTCTTTACCACTAGCGCCACTTGGGAAGCCCTTTTAGTGCATACTACCGAATTATTTTCCAAAAGAATTATACAAATTTATACTATTACCAGCAATAGTATAAATCAACCTACAGAATGAGAAAAAATATTTGCAAATAATATGATCAATAAATGGTTAATATCTAAAATATGTGAACAGCTCATACAATTCAATATCAAAAAAACCCAACCCAATTAAAAATGATCAGAAGACCTGAACAGACATTTTCCAAAACAGAACATGCAGATGACCAACAGGCACATGAAAAGGTGCCCAACACTGCTAATCATTAGGGAAATGCAAATCAAACCCACAATCAGATACGATCTCACATCTATCAGAATGGCTGTGATCAAAAATAACACAAATCACAAATGCTGACAAGGACATGGAGAAAAGGGAGCCCTCATACACTATTGGTGGGAATGTAAATGGGTATAGCCATTGTGGAAAATAGTACACAAGTTTCTCAAAAATCTAAAATTAGAACTACAACATGACCCTGCAGTTCCACACCTGGTTTATATATATATATATATATATATATATGGAGAAGGCAATGGCACCCCATTCCAGTACTCTTGCCTGGAAAATCCCATGGACAGAGGAGCCTGGTAGGCTGCAGTCCATGGGGTCGCACAGAGTCAGACATGACTGAGCGACTTCACTTTCCCTTTTCACTTTCATGCATTGGAGAAGGAAATGGCAATCGACTCCAGTGTTCGTGCCTGGAGAATCCCAGGGATGGGGGAGCCTGGTGGGCTGCCATCTATGGGGTCGCACAGAGTCAGACACGACTGAAGGGACTTAGCAGTAGCATACATGCATATATATATGTATATATCTTAAAGAAAAAGCAAAGACACTAATTCAAAAACATCCATGTACCCAACTTTTCAGAGCAGGATTATTTACAATTGCTAAGATATGTGTGTGTGTGTGGTATTATACTACATATATAGTATATTATACACACACAATGGAATACTACCACCCAACCATAAAAAAAGAACGACATTTTGCCATTTGCAACAACATGGATGGAGGCGGAGGGTATTATGCTAAGTGAAATAAGCCAGACAGAGCAAAAAAAACTAGTGTATGATATCATTTATATGTAGAGACTAAAAATACAACCACCAGTGAATATAACAAAAAAAGAAAAAAAACAAATTCACAGATATAGAAAACAAGCTAGTGGTTACCAGTAGGTAGGAGCAATATAGGGGTAGGGACTTAAGAGGTACAAACTATTATGTATAAAATAGCTATAAAGCTATATTGGAGAAGGCAATGGCACCCTACTCCAGTACTCTTGTCTGGAAAATCCCATGGACGGAGGAGCCTGGTAGGCTGCAGTCCATGGGGTTGCTGAGTCAGACACGACTGAGTGACTTCCCTTTCACTTTTCACTTTCATGCATTGGAGAAGGAAATGGCAACCCACTCCAGTGTTCTTGCCTGAAGAATCCCAGGGACGGAGAAGCCTGTTGGGCTGCCGTCTATGGGATCGCACAGAGTCGGACACGACTGAAGCGACTTAGCAGCTTAGCAGCAAGGCTATATTGCACAACACTGGGAATATAGCCAATATATTATAATAAATATAAAGGGAGTCAGACCTTTAAAAACTATGAATCACTATATTGTACACCTGTAACTTTCATAATATTGTACATCAATTATACTTCAACAAAAATAACACACTAAAATATGACTGTACAGCAGCCTTGCCAATATTAAGTACTTTATGTTT
The DNA here is from genome assembly GCA_006410635.1 of Cephalophus harveyi. Classification (NCBI taxonomy): domain Eukaryota; kingdom Metazoa; phylum Chordata; class Mammalia; order Artiodactyla; family Bovidae; genus Cephalophus; species Cephalophus harveyi. The sequence continues at coordinate 247,860 of SJYT01007040.1, read as the reverse complement.
AATGTTTTGCTAAAGTATCTGAAAAAAAGATATCCCACCATATTATGTAGATGTTAAGTGTTAGCTTTATTATATTTTACAATATTCAGTGGAAGTTGTCAGGAGTCCTAAAAGTTAATAAAATTTTAAATTATGACCCATAGTCCTGCAAAGAATTATAGGTATCATTTAATGTGGTCTTTTACCCATGGAGAAATTTTTGCAGCAATATCTTTGATTGAAACCTGGCCATTATCCTAGACTCCTCACTGTGCTTAATTGCCCTCATTCAATGTGTTAGTAAGTCTTGCTGTTTCAAACCCAAAATCCCTCTTTAATCTGCCCACTCTCTCCCTCTCCCCTGCATGGCTTTAGTTAAAGCCCTCCTTAGCCCTCACCTGGATTATTGCAATTACCTCTTCTCCAGTATTTTTGCCTCCAGTTCAGTAGTTGGCATTGTGTGTGATCTAAAATATTAATCCAATGGTGAGTGTTCCTCCTTGCTTAAATACTCCAAAAGCATGCCATTTTTTTTTCCAGGACAAAATCCAGGCTCTATATAATCTAGCTCAGCCTTTAGTCTCATTTGTCACCAATAACCCCATACCCACTCAACACCTACAAAGGTCATACTCTTACAAGCCTTTGCTTAGATAACTGTTGTCTTGCAAGACTCATCTGGAGGGTCCACTTCTCCAGAAGACTTTCCTGATTCCACATCCTCCCAGTGTTGGCTGGTCATTGATAATTCCATCAACACAGTTTAGAAATCTCTAATCAGAGCATTTAATTCCACCATATTATCATCACTTACTTAGATGCTGGTTTTCCTGGCTAGGCTATTGGCTCTTTCAGGTTAATGTTGTGCCTTTAACTCCGACTCCTCAGTGCCCTGCAAAGTGTGCACTATAGGAAACAAATGTCTTTTATAATAAATAAAAGAGTGAACAGTGCAGCCTCTGTCTTCCAGTGAGAGTATCTAACAAACAACCAATCCTGTTTGTTGTGACTTTTAAAAACTAGAGAGCTGTTACTAAATGTCGGCTCTATAGGATTAGGCCAATGGTCTGTTGAAATGTTCAAGGCTCTGTTAAAGTGTTGGATGGCCTGAAAGATACACGAAATTGGTGATCTTGGGTGATTTACTAAATAGAATCCTGGATGCTCTTTGACATGTGCACTGTGTGAATTCCATCTTGCTAATAAACAAATACATAGCAGGAAAAATGCAAATAAATACATAGCATATGAATGCCTTTCAGGAAGACATTGAATTCAAGGGTGATGCAGAGCCTCAAGTCCAAGGGGTCTGTCTCAGAGGGTTCTCCTGCAGGTCAGGAAAGCTGTCTGAAGGAAGCAAGTCTGGAAGGAGGCTGCCCAGAGGCAAAGGTGTTGACACATTTAATGGGCTTGGGCAGCTCTTTTCACACATTTTCAGCATGAAAGAATGAGTGGAAGCAAGAAAACTGGAGGGAAGGAAAAAAAAGAAAGAAACAGGGCCAAGTGTATTTATTTTAAAGGGAAAAGTAAATAAACAAGAGGAATGAGGGGGAAAGACATGGTATCCTATTTATTCTATAAGTGTAAGACAATGATTAAAAAATGAGATGGCCCAAAACCAAAGTGATGTAATTATGATGTTGCCTCATTTGAAAGGAAATGCTATCTTGTGTGATATGTCTAGTGCCACCCAAGAGAACTTTCTACAGTGATAGACATGTCCTGTTGCTGCCCTGTCCAGGACAGTAGCCGCCAGCAATGTGTAGTCACTGAGCCCCTGCCACATGACAGGTGTGACCCAGCAACTGTGCTTTTCATTGTACTGGATTTAAATATAAATAGAAAGCTAGCATCCTTTTGGGCAGAGCAGAATTCTATTACCCTACAGGCTTTAGAAAATAAGAAAACTTTTAAATTTAAGGCAGAAAGGACTTAAGGAGCAAGCTTACCTGTTTGGGAAATAATGAAATAACATTTTTATTGGTCTTTGCAATTTATATGCACTTTCATGTGTTTTATTTAACAGGAGTATAGACGCTGAAGACGTAAGTGGAGTCTGCAGCAACAGAGGCCATAAGAAGTGGAATAGGGCCCTGTGCCCTTAATTGAATGTGACTCCTGTGAAGTAAAGACATTGCTGAGCCACACTGGACGCAGAGGACAACAGGGACTGGAAATTCAGACACTGGAGAAGACTGCCTGTGCCCAAACTCAGTTCTAATTTTCTAGCTGTGTGACCTTAGTCAAATTAGTTAACTTCTCTGTGCCTCAATTTCCTTCTCATCTTAATGGGAACAGTAAGTAGTACTAACCTCATAGGATTGATATGAGTTAACACATGTAAAACACTTAGAACAGAGCCAAACATACATGGTAAATTGTTCATAATGGGTTAATAATTAACCAAGAGCTCAGTCGTCCCCCCCACCCCATACATGGTCTTTTGAAAGGACACACAGTTCTAATCTTGGCTGGTCCTTCTAACTCTGATATGTCTTTGCCTCATGACTCTCAAATGAGGTCTAAGACAGAACCCCAGACAAAGGAAAGTATAATGTTAAAAAAAATAATAATGATAGACAGTCTACAACTAAGGTTTCCTTTGCTCTGGATAATCCATTTCCAACAGGCTATCAGCCTATTGGTTATTCTAGTTTATTTGCACGGTTACTTTTTCTTTCAACTTTCTAATAAGTTACAAACTATAAGTAAGTATGAGCTGATGATTCCTATCAATTATTAAACATTTTCATATGAATATAATATGGTAAGTGATATTCACAGGCAGAATGGTTGAAGGTCTCCTACTTTTCAACTGGGAGGTATTTAGTATACACAGTCTTGCTCTTGGTTACATACTAGCCTGTTCTGAACTTTCTCTGCTTTTCCAAGACTCCACCATCCTCTTCCAGCTGTCAGTCATCCACCTCTCACCTCTCCTTCCTCCTCTCTTCAACCAGCACACTGCTTAGTACAGGTGGATAGATGCTTTTAAAGTTTTATGGAAAGCTCTCAAGAGCAGTGAAATAATTTGTCTATAAGTAGAGCTGATGTTGAACACATTAGAACGGAGGTAAAATTTAGAATACCTCAGAAGAAAAGCATTAGTTACAACAGAGAATGATTTTTAAAAAAGTAAGAATTTCCAGAAGTTATGTGAAATAAATTAAAGATTTCCAAGGTGTTTCAGAGCTAACAAGCCACAGCATATGATAAGGGCTCCTATAATTGCTAGCAAGGAAAATGCAAGAGTATTTTTTATTTTCCTCCAGACAACAGATTCAATGATGTGCTTTGAATCAGCAGAAGAAAACACTCAGATTGTGAAGATGCTATGAAAAACGGTCATCTCTAGGGACTTTATGAATTAATCCTTATGTGAGGCATGCCTCTGCATGCTTAGTGTGAATTATTCCTCATAAAATTACACGAAGCAGAATAGAAAATGTAGCTTGCAACTAGGTTAACAAACAATAGATTAACAGCATTTCACATCAGCCACAGATAACTGAAAAGTCAAAAGCCCAAATATGTATTTATCAAGAATTCATAAAACATTTATTTTCAATAGAAGAAGTCATGTTCTCTCCTTCATTTCTTACACTTGGAAAACACCGGTGATTATCCCAATAATTTCAGAGGGCAGAAGTCTCACCAGGGCACTTGACTAATGTAAATGTGTCTCTACAATTCTTCACTTTCTAGTTGGAAATGGAAAAACTCATAACAAGGAAAACACAGTCTCCTGCAACAACCTGAGTTACTAATGAGCCTGTTGCTTTTCAGACAATCTTGTGCAATATCTAGACAAATGCTTCAGCCAGCACTGCCTGGTGTCATCAGCTCACACTGCAATATATTATTCCCTGATGTGGGTAATAAATTACAAGTACTTAATAATTTATCACAGTTGCTTTGAAAGCATCACATAGCACTTAGCATCTAACTCAACAGAAAATAACTATTGACCTTCTCACCAAAAATTCCCAAGACCTCATTTTTACAGTCACTTGCTAACATTCCTTTTAGTCCTCTTAATTTTGACTCTGAATTTTAAAACAGCATCTTAGTTGGAAAGAAACTTCAGGGTTATCTAGAGTAAACCCTCCCAATGTAGGAATTTCACTAGCTTCTCCAACAGATTACTGTAAAGGACTTTTCTCTTTTCCTGCGCATCTCTGAAACACTGTTTTGTTTGTCCATTGGTAGGTTGGCTACTTTGTTTTGGCTTTATTGTGAGTCTTTCTTTAAGACTCTATTATGTTCATTGCAGCATTTGGACTTTCATTTTAAGGACAGTGGAAACCCAAAATACGTGACGGTTAACACTTCTCCATGCCAACACTACACATTAGAAGGTAAGAAAGTCAATCAATGAACACATTGTTTATCCTTAGTTAATACCATATAAAGAGTGTATTTTTAGTTGGCAAACTAAAGTCAAGGTTGAGACCACACAGAGAAAGTCACAGACAACTAATAAAGAATTGACACTGTATTCATTATTTAGGAATATTTTTGAGTTGGCACAGTTAGCCAACATGCAGGAGTCTGTAGAAGAATTATAAAGAAAAGAAATAATTCTCACCCTTGAAGAGTACATGATATAGTTGGGTAATATAAGCAGGCATGTGCACCAAGTTGCATTATTAAGTTCAAAGGATATCATGTAAATAGCATACAAAAATGCCTGGAGACTTGGAAAAAAAGTTTAATGAACTGAGTTAATCAAAGAAAACCATGAAGACGTATAGATTTTACAAATTAAAATATATTTTTTAAAAAAACAATGAGAAGGCCTGTGTTCTAGAAGAAGTAAATATTATCAGAAATGAATTTGTACAATTAAGATTGGGGAGGCAAAAAGGAAAAGTAGAGATGGATCCTTCAACTGTTTGACTAACACTAGAGTTGCGATGAAATGAAATAGGGAAAGAGTTCAATTTCTAGAGTTCAACAATATCAAAAAGCAGTAATGTTAAGAGGTCTGTCTGGGTTCCAGGAACCTCATTATCTAGATATCCGGGAAAGGGTTAGAATCAGATGATCATGATGCTGATGGTGAAAAGTTCAAGATTCCTTCCCTGAGGAATTAGGTCTCATGACCTCTTAGAAAGACATATCCTCTCATGGGGGCAAGGAAAAGGCCCTCGGAATCATACCTGGACATCAACTACACCTGTATGGGGGATTAGCCCCAAGCACAATGCAATTAATGGAAACATACTTCTCTACCACAGGGGAAAAAAAGGGATGAGCTTCAGAGCTTTAAAAGAAAGAAAGCACTGGGTTCAATTAAGTTGCACACAATCATATGGGTCTTAAGGGCAATGCAATCAAATAGGAATCATGAAAACAATTGAGCACATAGAGATTAATGATTGGACTAAGGTTATCTAGAAATTGACTCTAGCCAGGTAAAAGCATAGCTGGACTCACCAAGCTCTTTCACTTGACTCAGTCTATCTTCTATTCTCACTTAACTGGTGACTAAATCATTCTTCTTGTGTTCTTCTCTAACCCCACTTCCTTTGCTATCCCCAAATAGCATCTTGTACTCTTCTTTCTAAGTGCTTATCACAGTTTACAGGTTGATAAACCTGTGCATGTTGGTGGATTATGTAAGTGGGAGTTGTGTTATGGGGATAGTTGATAGAGTTCAAATCTTGGTTCCAACACTTATGAGTTATAAATGTATCTCATGCCTCATGATAGTTATGGCAAGATTAAGAGTTAGTACATGTGAAGGTGGCAGAACAATGCCTGGCATGTAAAAACACTTCAATAAATATGGCAACAATCCTGATGGATTCATGAGAGCAGGGACCTTGTCAATTTCATCTACCACCTCCTCTGCAAGACAAAGCACAATGTTTGGGATGTAGGGGAAACTTATTTAGTATATGTGGAATGAATGAATAAGTCATCACTCCATACTAGTCCCCAATCAGCCTTTGATACCTATGTAGGTGGTGGTGATGGTTTAGGTGCTAAGCGGTGTCTGACCCCTGTGATCCCATGGATTGTAACTTGCCAGGATTTCTCTGTCCATGGGACTCCCCAGGCAAGAGTACTAGAGTGGGTTGCAATTTCCTTCTCCAGGGCATCTTCCCAACCCAGGGATCAAACCCAATGTCTTCTGCATTGCAGGCAGATTCTTTACCGCTGAGCCACCAGGGAAGCCCTGATACATATGTAGACGCACATTCATTCTGTCTCCTTGCTTTCAGAGACTAGGACAAGACATCATTCCTTTTGGGTGCCCTGCATATTGCTCATAATGATCAGACCTATACTTAACCCAGTATTTTCCTAATACTTAAGAAACCAAATTTAGAAAAATGTGGGTGGAGGAAAAATCCCTCAGAGCTCTCAACTATGCTAACAAAGTGATTTTACATTTTAAATATATAAGAATTCACAATTTTAGTATATATTTAAGAAAGGCAAAGAAATAGCCAATCCCTCTTATGTATCAACTGTGCATCTTTCCGCCACAAAATGTAATTATTTAGCCCTGCACTAAATCATTCATGAAAGTATTTAGGATGGGTTTCCACGGCATGCTTGTGACTTTCTAAAATTGATTTTAATAATGGTATACACAGAGGTTAAACCACAGAGTTAAAAATGAACATACCAGTCATTTCTAGGCCAGAGAAAGTAGCAGTATAAATAAATTAAAAGATAAATAAATAAAATGTAGCTTCAAATGACTAGAAATATTAAAGTCAACAGACCAGGGTCAGGAATAGAAATCTCTGCTCCTTTATGCCTGCAGTTAAGGTCATGGGGGAGGCAATTTCACTTACACAGTCAAACATGACACAGGAAGACACCAGAACTGTTGGCTGAACCAGACCTATGAGTCATTTTTTCTATGGATGGAGATCAAAGAGTCAATCCTAAAGAAAATCAACCTTGAAATTCATTGGAAGGACTATTGCTGAAGCTGAAAGTCCAATACTTTGGCCACCTGATGTGAAGAACACAAGAGAAGACTCTACACATGGACATCACCAGATGGTCAACACCAAACTCAGATGGATTATATTTTTTGCAGCCAAAGATGGACAAGCTCTATACAGTCAGCAAAAACAAGACCAGGAGCTGATTGTGGCTCAGATCATGAGCCCCTTATTGCCAAATTCAGACTTAAATTGAAGAAAGGAGGAAAAACCACTAGACCATTCAGGTATGACCTAAATAAAATCCCTTATGATTATACAGTGGAAGTGAGGAATAGATTTAAGGGACTAGATCTGATAGACAGAGTGCCTGATGAACTATGGAATGAGGTTCGTGACATTGTACAGGAGACAGGGATCAAGACCATCCCCATGGAAAAGAAATGCAAAAAAGCAAAATGGCTGTCTGGGGAGGCCTTGCAAATAGCTGTGAAAAGAAGAGAAGCGAAAACCAAAGGAAAAAAGGAAAGATATAAGCATCTGAATGCAGAGTTCCAAAGAATAACAAGAAGAGATAAGAAAGCCTTCCTCAGCTAAGCCTCTTGACGAAAGTGAAAGTGGAGAGTGAAAAAGTTGGCTTAAAGCTCAACATTCAGAAGATGAAGATCATGGCATCTGGTCCCATCACTTCACGGAAAAGAGATGGGGAAAGAGTGGAAATAGTGTCAGACTATCTTTTTGGGCTCCAGAATCACTGCAGATGATGACTGCAGCCATGAAATTAAAAGATGCTTACTCCTTGGAAGGAAAGTTATGACCAACCTAGACAGCATATTGAAAAGCAGAGACATTACTTTGCCAACAAAGGTCCATTTAGTCAAGGCTATTGTTTTTCCAGTGGTCATGTATGGATGCAAGAGTTGGACTGTAAAGAAAGCTGAGCGCTGAAGAATTGATGCTTTTGAACGGTGGTGTTGGAGAAGACTCTTGAGAGTCCCTTGGACTGCAAGGAGATCCAACCAGCCCATTCTAAAGGAGATCAGCCCAGGGTGTTCTTTGGAAGGAATGATGCTAAAGCTGAAACTCAGGACTTTGGCCACCTCATGCGAAGAGTTGACTCATTGGAAAAGACTCTGATGTTGGGAGGGATTGGGGGCAGAAGGAGAAGGGGACGACAGAGGATGAGATGGCTGGATGGCATCACCGACTCGATGGACGTGATTTTGAGTGAACTCCAGGAGATGGTGATGCACAAGGAGGCCTGGCATGCTGCGATTCATGGAGTCGCAAAGAGTCGTACAGGACTGAACGACTGAACTGATCTGATGTGAAGAGCTGACTCATTGGAAAAGTCTGATGCTGTGAAACAGTGAAGGCAAGAAGAGAAGCAGCCATGAGAGGATGAGATGTTAGATAGCACCACCAACTCAATGGACATGAATCCGTTCAAACTCCCAGAGGTAGTAGAGGACAGAGGAGCTTGGCATGCTGTAGTCCATGGGGTTGCAAAGAGTCAGTCTTGACTTATGGACTGAACAACAACAACATTTCCCAGGCTTAGAAGAGAGCCTTTCCCTTCACAGTAGCCAAGATATAGAGACAATCTAAACTTCCATCATGGATGACTGGATAAAGATACACACACACACACACACACACACACATCACGGAAAATTATTCAGCTTGCAAGAAAAGGAAATCCTGCCATTTGCAACAACATGGATAGATTGGGTTCACATCAAATGAAGTGAAATAAACCAGTCATGGAAAGACAAAAACTACATAGTATCACTTAAACAGACAATCTAAAATAGCCAAACTCATAGAAACAGAGTAGAATGGTGGTTGCCAGGGACTTGGGGGAGAGGGAAATGGAGAGATGCTAGTCAAAAAAGTACAAAGTTTCAGTTATGCATGATAAATACTGTAGATCTAATGTATAGCAATATGACTATAGTTAATAATAATCCATTGTATGCATGAAATTTACTGAGGGTAGATCATAAGTGTTCTCACTACTAAAAAGAGAAGAAAGAAAAAGAAAATGCAGATAAGCAATAAGGATCTACAGTATAGCATAGGGAACTATATTCTGTATATTGTAATAACATATAATGAAAAAGAATCTGAAAAGAATATATATATATATGAATGAATCACTTTGATATATACTCAAAACTAGCACAATATTGTAAATCAACTATATTTCAATTTAAAAAAAGAAAATGGTAATCATGTGAGGCAATGGATATGTTAATTTAACTTGACCATGGCAGTTATTTTACAATGTTATATTTCAAAATATCAAGTTATACACCTTAAATATATACCGTCTTTATTTTTAATATTTTATTTATGTTGTCACTTATCGTTCAATAAAGCTGGGAAAATAAGTAAAATAAAATAAAGGGACTTTTTTTTAATCCCTTAACTTAAATCCCACTATTACAGCTCATTTTCTTTGACTAATAAAACTTTGACTCCATGGAGGTTTGGAGCCATGTGCAAAGCCACAGGATAAACATGGCTTATTTTCCTGCAAATTAAGTGTGACTTGAAGATTTGAGGAAGAGGGAGGTGAATGTTTTAACTGTTCATTTAAACCATTTGTTTCTTTAAACAAATGGATCAATTGTGCTGCAGAATCTAAGATTTGCATGCATTTTAAAAACAGGAAACTACAAAGAATCACCATGCTTGGAGTGGATCATTTTAAGTTACCCAGGAGTTTGTACTGAAGAGGGAAAAGTCATGGGGGAGAATTATTCAGAAAGAAGAGGGCAGAAAGGCAAAGTTCACAATTTGGCTGAGACCCAGACCTACTGAGGAAGGGGGGCTGGGAAACCCAGGTATAAGGGAACAGGAATTCTCAACACCCAAACAGGAAGGCAGCAACTAAAACTGACAAAACCCTAGCAAAGTAGATAGATAATCAGTCCAAGGAAACACTGTGTGGGGATGGAGAGGAGAAAAACCTCAAGGTTGGGGTGCAACAAAGCCAGAGCATCAGAACTGCAGCTACTTGTTGACTCAGCAAATGAAAAGGGAAGCAAAGACAACACACACATGCACCCTCATATGGATCCAGAATGAATGCTGATAATTGTGCGTGTAGAGGATGAAAACAGAGATCAACAAATATAAAGAGGAAACTGCTTAAGGTGTCCAGATGAACCTACCTTATCAGAAAAAAATACACATGTATAACTTCCAATCCATATATCCCAGCATACTAACTTTACCAAGTACTATGAGAGGAGCAACCCCACATCTGAGGAGTGGTGGCCGCGTGGGCACAGGAGGGCTGAGAGGAGCTACTCCACAATCAAGGTCAGGAGGGGCAGCGGTGAGGAAATGCCCCTTGTCCAAGGTAAGGAGCAGCGGCTGCGCTTTGCTGGAGCAGCCGTGAAGAGATACCCCACGTCCAAGGTAAGAGAAACCCAAGTAAGATGGTAGCTGTTGCGAAAGGGCATCAGAGGGCAAACACACTGAAACCATACTCACAGAAAACTAGTCAATCTAATCACACGGACCACAGCCTTGTCTAACTCAATGAAATTAAGCCATGCCATGTGGGGATAATGAAGTGGGACAGGTCATGGTGGAGAGGTCTGACAGAATGTGGTCCACTGGAGAAGGGAATGGCAAACCACTGCAGTATTCTTGCCTTGAGAACCCCATGAACAGTATGAAAAGGCAAAATGATAGGATACTGAAAGAGGAACTTCCCAGGTCAGTAGGTGCCCAATATGCTACTGAAGATCAGTGGAAAAATAACTCCAGAAAGAATGAAGGGATGGAGCCAAAACAAAAACAATACCCAGTTGTGGATGTCACTGGTGATAGAAGCAAGTTCCCATGCTGTAAAGAGGAATACTTCATAGGAACCTGGAATGTTAGGTCCATGAATTAAGGCAAATTGGAAGTGGTCAAATAGGAGATGGCAAGAGTGAACACTGACATTCTAGGAATCAACGAACTAAAATGGACAGGAAGGAATGAATTTAAATTAGATGACCATTATATCTACTACTGTGTGCAGGAATCCCTTAGAAGAAATGGAGTAGCCATCATGGTCAACAAAAGAGTATGAAATGCAGTACTCGGATGCAATCTCAAAAATGACAGAATGATCTCTGTTCATTTCTAAGGCAAGCCATTCAATATCACAGTAATAAGAATGCTCAAACTACCACACAATTGCACTCATCTCACATGCGAGTAAAGTAATGCTCAAAATTCTGCAAGCCAGGCTTCAGCAATATGTGAACCATGAACTTCCTGATGTTCAAGCTGGTTTTAGAAAAGGCAGAGGAACCAGAGATCAAATTGCCAACATCTGCTGGATTATCGAAAAAGCAAGAGAGTTCCAGAAAAACATCTATTTCTGCTTTATTGACTATGACAAAGCCTTTGACTCTGTGGATCACAATAAATTGTGGAAAATTCTGAATGAGATGGGAATACCAGACCACCTGACTTGCCACTTGAGAAATCTGTATGCAGGCCAGGAAGCAACAGTTAGAACTGGACATGGAACAACAGACTGGTTCCAAATAGGAAAAAGAGTATTTCAAGGCTGTATATTGTCACCCTGCTTGAGTGAGTGAGTGAAGTCGCTCAGTCGTGTCCGACTCTTTGCGACCCCATGGTCTGTAGCCCACCAGGCTCCTCTGTTCATGGGATTCTCCAGGCAAGAACACTGGAGTGGGTTGCCATTTCCTTCTCCACGGGATCTTCCAGACCCAGGGATCAAACCCAGGTCTCCTGCATTGCAGGCAGACGCTTTAACCTCTGAGCCACCAGGGAAGCCCGTCACCCTGCTTATTTAAATTATATGCAGAGTACATCATGAGAAATGCTGGACTGGAAGAAACACAAGCTGGAATCAAGATTGCCAGGAGAAATATCAATAACCTCAGATATGCAGATGACAACACCCTTATGGCAGAAAGTGAAGAGGAGCTTAAGAGCCTCTTAATGAAAGTAAAAGAGGAGANACTGAACTGAACTGAACTGACGGGAACATTTCATGCAAAGATGAGCTCAATAAAGGACAGAAATGGTCTGAACCTAACAGAAGCAGAAGATAGTAAGAAGAGGTGGCAAGAATACACAGAAGAACTGTACAAAAAAGATCTTCATGACCAAGATTATCACGATGGTGTATCACTCACCTACAGCCAGACATCCTGGAATGTGAAGTCAAGTGGGCCATCACTACGAACAAAGCTAGTGGAGGTGATGGAATTCGAATGGAGCTATTTCAAATCCTGAAAGATGATGCTGTGAAAGTGCTGCACTCAATATGCCAACAAATTTGGAAAACTCAGCAGTGGCCACAGGACTGGAAAAGGTAAGTTTTCATTCCAATCCCAAAGAAAGGCAATGCCAAAGAATGCTCAAACTACTGCACCATTACACTCATCTCTCACGCTAGCAAAGTAATGCTCAAAATTCTCCAAGCCAGGCTTCAGCAATATGTGAACCGTGAACTTCCAGATGTTCAAGCTGGTTTTAGAAAAGACAGAGGAACCAGAGATCAAATTGCTAACATCTGCTGGATCATGGAAAAAGCAAGAGAGTTACAGAAAAACATCTATTTCTGCTTTATTGACTATGCTAAAGCCTTTGACTGTGTGGATCACAATAAACTGTGGAAAATGCTGAAAGAGATGGGCATACGAGACCACCTGAACTGCCTCTTAGAAACTTATATGCAGTTCAGAAAGCAACAGTTAGAACTGGACATGGAAGAACAGACTGGTTCCAAATAGGAAAAGGAGTACGTCAAGGCTATATATGTCACCCTGCTTATTTAACTTATATGTAGAGAACATCATGAGAAACGCTGGGCTCCAAGAAGCATAAGCTGGAATCAAGATTGCCGGGAGAAATATCAATAACTTCAGATATGCAGATGACACTACCCTTATGGCTGAAAGTGAAGAGAAACTAAAAAGCCTCTTGATGAAAATGAAAGAGAAGAATGAAATGTTAGCTTAAAGCTCAGCATTAGAAAACGAAGATCATGGCATCTGGTCCCATCACCTCATGGGAAATAGATGGGGAAAGAGTGGAAACAGTATCAGACTTTATTTTGGGGGGCTCCAAAATCACTGCAGATGGTGATTGCAGCCATGAAATTAAAAAACGCTTACTCCTTGGAAGGAAAGTTATGACCAACCTAGATAGCATATTGAAAAGCAGAGACATTACTTTGCCATCAAAGATCCATCTAGTCAAGGCTATGGTTTTTCCAGTAGTCATGTATGGATGTGAGAGTTGGACTGTAAAGAAAGCTGAGCACTGAAGAATTGATGCTTTTGAACTGTGGTGTTGGAAAAGACTCTTGAGAGTCCCTTGGACTGCAAGGAGATCCAACCTGTGCATTCTAAAGGAGATCAGTCCTGGGTGTTGTGTGGAAGGAATGATGCTAAAGCTGAAACTCCAGTACTTTGGCCACCTCATGCAAAGTGCTGACTCATTGGAAAAGACCCTGATGCTGGGAGGGATTGGGGGCAGGAGGAAAAGGGGATGACAGAGGATGAGATGGCTGGATGGCATCACTGACTCGATGGATGCAAGTCTGAGTGAACTCCGGGAGTTGGTGATGGACAGGGAGGTCTGGCGTGCTGCAATCATGGGGTCGCAAAGAGTCGGACACGACTGAGTGACTAAACTGAACTGAACTACAATACCTACCATACTTAAGGCATTCAGATAATAACAATGAAAACTTTCTTTGGTATAGTTGTTGTTCAGCCACTAGGTCGTGTCTGACTCTTTACAACTCCATGGACTGCAACACACCAGGCTTCCCTGTCCTTCACTATCTCCCAGACTTTGCTCAAACACATGTCCATTGAGTCAGTGATGCTATCCAACCATCTCATCCTCTGTAGGAAAATGCCTTTCATATAAGCAATAACACCCTCCAATGAGTTTGAGAACCACTGGTTGTCAGGCAAACATTTTGTGCTGTGTTCCTCATCACACTAGTGGGTCACACTGGCCACTAAAGCACATTCTATCCCAGCTTTCATCAATGCCAAAACATTATTTTTGGAAACACAATGCCTGGGGTTGAGATGTACTAGTGGAATGTAGATTCTGCCCTTTGTCAAGTGAAATGCTTCACATGAGATTGTATTCTCAATGTTGTTTCTTACTAGTGCCACATTCTATCCAACTAAGCTGACCATGCCAGGCTTGGCTAAGCAATAATTACAGCAGTGTGTCATGCAGCACCTTCCAAGACTTAATGATTTCACAAAACCAAAATTAATTTTGAAAAAAAAATGCCCTCTTAGCCTCCTGGGAACTGATTGGGACAATGCGTGGCATCAGTTAATCCGACATTCAGAGTGGAACAGGGCCTTTCTCTTACACCTGAAACATGGAGATAAGCCTGAAACTTAAAAAAAAAAAAAAAAAAAGTGCTTAAAACTGAAGGGGAAAATGAGCCTTTTCTTTTGTGGATTAAAATAGAACCTTTCCTCCTCCACCTTCAATTCTAACTCTTCATCCCTGTTATGTCAGGGCAGGAAATAAGTAGCATCTCTTCTTTTAATCTATTCCTTTATCTTTATTTTTAAAACAATCAATTTTGCCCAGGCTAACATGTTTGTAGTGTTTCCTCTTGCAAGTTTCTGATTATAGTCACCACTCTAGTTTGACCCAGTTTTCTAAGCTGATTTTTCTCAGCCATGGAGCTGCTGGCTGAGTGACTTCACAGTTCATCTGCTTCCATCCCCGTATGCCATAGTCCCTGGAACCTTCTTGGCTGCATCTGGTGGGCACTTCTGGGCACTTTATAAAGTGATCACCGCTGTTGCCTTTCTGGGCCCAAGCCCCTGGAGAGTATATGGGCCCAGGTCACGCCGCTTAACTGGTGGCAGACCTAAAACCAGACTCCGTGGTCTTTGGTTCACCATGTAGACAAGAGCCCTTGAACCTCTGCAAACCAAATAAATTTAGAAAGAACTTCAGTTGAAGTATTCTCCTGGGTGGCCTCATTCAGGCCCAGTCTTACTCTAGGACTCCTGGCTATCTTGTAATATCCCCTGGTAAAAGCTGGGCTGTTTTTTACGATTATCATTTGTACCCTCCCCCCCCCTTTTTTTTGTCCTTCCTCTTCCTTTGAGAATGTTTTTGACTTTGTCCAGTTGAATAGCTTGCTGCTTGGCTGGTTGTCCTGGCTAAAAGCCCAGCCTAGAGCTAGTGCCCACCGTGTAATCGCTGCAGATTACAAGATTGAAAAGGGGGCTTTGTATATCATTATTTGCTTGCTTGGCCAGTTTTCAGGTTATTTGTCTGCCTCTACCTTGAAACAAAGGCAATGATAATGAGGCACAGAGTTTTACACATTTTAGTTTATTATCTCCACAGCAGGTTTTTACGCAGGAATGTGATCCACGTTCAAGTTCTACCCAGTCTACCCATCCAAACCCAGTCCATTTGTCCCTGTTGACCTGAGACGTCCCTCGCCCCCTCTCTCCTGTGTCCTTCTCTGAAGGCCCACAGCACTTCTCACTTCTCCCATGACAGTTACTTCCAACCACATATTAAAACGGTTCACATCATCTTGGGTCTCCCCTACTCACTCACGAGTTCTCTGAGCAGAGTCTGCTGGCCTGTTCCATCCCTGAAGCCTTCTCAGGGGCCTGCATGGCCTGTGCCATGTGCCCAGCAAACACTGAGCCAAAGGGCATGCGGCACAGCCGGTGTCTCTCTTCACCCTGAGCAGGAGCAGGTCTAATTCTTCATCATCTGGAACAAGGTCTTGTTATAACTAAAGCAGGCAAGTTAGAGCCCTTCCTAAGAACCACATTTGTACTATAGCAAGACAATCTCACATGACTGTTTAAATAATTTTACATCCAGAAAAATAACGAACAAGATAAAGCTCAAATACAAAAGTGGTGGCAAAAGCTATCAACTCCAAAGTTGACAGGTTTACAAATAATCACTATTAAATATGAAAGTGGGATCTACCTAGAAACATTTCTTTTGAAAGTTCCTCCACTCTTACATCGGATGGGGTAGAGATAGTTTCTACTAAATATGTAGGATAAATGAAAACTTTTCCTCTTCTTTAAAAGTTTAAATGTGATTTATAATTAAAATGCACCTTGGCATATCTTTCCACAATACTTCTCCTCATCTGGATTGGAGTAAAAATTTGACAAAATGAGTAAAGCCTGTTGAAGTCACAATTTTTTTTTCTAGGTAGTAAAATTGACGAGGGTAATTTCTTTAAACCTGCAAAAAAGAAGTTTTAAGTTGAAAAACTACTTTCTGGATTGATTACATAAGCAGACAAACGTCCAAACATCCACATTCCCAACTAAAGAGAACAGCATGGAGGTCCTTTGTTACTATATTGAGAATGTGTCTATTTTCAAAAACACCAAATCTCCTGATAATGAAATAGTCATCATGTGGTCAAGACAACCACCCTGCAGACCTCTATGCTATTATTTTTTTTCTTTCATTCCACATGTCTTTTGTCCTTCCTTCCTTATATCATTTCCCCATTTCAGACTGTAAAAGTCGCTGGAGGGCTGAGACCATATTGCCAATAGTTCACTCTAATTGGAAGCAGTAGGTGCTTAAGTACTCATTACCTGGCGGGGAGCATCACAATAACAAGCTCAGTTTGTAGGTCAGTGCTAATAAGGCCAAGGTCCTGGGCCTGACATGGGTGAACGTTTACTCTGCTTCGTGACAATAAGCCAAATGCCTCGGTCTGGTCAATGCCATTGCTCACCCAGTGTGTTATTGGGGGGTGGAGTGTGGACCATCAGGAGGATTTGAATGCATGTTCTAGTTCAACTTCCCAACACGAGCAACGCTGGGGAAGTACAACCAAACATGGTGAAACCCAGAAGGACCAGACTGTGGTCAAGGGAAGAAGCAGGCATGGTGGTTCTCGCTTCGGTTTCTTTCTCTAACACACTTAAGTAGGAGCCACACTTGGCATATCTTTCCACAATACTTCTCCTCATCTGGACTGGAGTAAAAATTTGACAAAATGAGTAAAGCTCAGACTCATGAGCACTGATCATCAAACAGAGAGGGCACTCACTGGGCAGGTGAAGGGGGTGACTTCTCTCATTTCATGGGGCACATATTTTGCCAAATGGACCCTGGTTGATAATGAAACCCAGCACTGAGTTGAAATTCAATCAAGTGGGGGCAGTGCTTATCAACGCCTTCAGGATCCTTTTAAAATGCAGTTTCTGATTCAGTAGGTTGGGGAACCTGAGATTCTGTGTTTCTAAATAAACTCAAATGGTGCCAAGGCTGCTGGGCCCTTGAATCTCATTTCAAGTATTAAGTTGGTGCACAAGTAATAGCGGTTTTGCACTACTGAACTTTGCTATTTGATACTGGAATACATTCTTAAATAAATATGATTATGTTGTACATTATTTTAATATGCATTTCTCATTTTTTTTGTCAATGACTTATTACTGGCTGTGTATTTTATATTTATTTTAGACTATGGAAATGATATTAGACAAAAAGCAAATCCAAGTGGTTTCCTTATTTAAATTCAAAATGGCTCTTAAAGCAGCAGAAACAACTCATAACATCAACGCATTTGGCTCAGGAACTGCTAACGGATGTACAGTGCAGTGGTGGTTCAAGAAGTTTTACAAAGGAAATGAGTCTTGAATGTGAGGAGCATAGTAGCCAGTCATCAGATGTTGACAATGACTGATTGAAAGCTATCATTGAAGCTGATCCTCTTAAAAGTACATGAGAAGTTGATGAAAAAGTCAACGTTGACCATTCTATGGTCATTTGGCATTTGAAGCAAATTGAAAAGGTGAAATCACACTCAATAAGTGGGTGCCTTATGGGCTGACTGAAGATAAAAAAAAAATCACCTTGAAATTTCATCCTCTCTCATTCTACGTAACAAAAACAAGCCACTTCTCAGATTGTGATGTGGAACAAAAAGTAGATTTTATACGACAACTGGCGATGACCAGCTCAGTGGTTGGACTGAGGGTCCATTTACATGGAACATAGTGGAATAGCTCTTTGGGTAATCCAATGTGGAACCCTATCCATTTTTCCACTCTCTAGTTGAGCTCTCCTATGTGAAGATGATCAGGCAGTTGAAATTAGGTTTATAGAGTCAGGTTCACAGAAGTGCCTCAAATGAAGGTGAGTCGCCCATGAGTTCAACAGGGAGTAAATAGATGGACAAATTTACATTCATACACAGATTGATTTAGACATTCGCCAAGCATTTGCCAAAAGAGCTTTCCCCTTTTCTAAGGAAGGCATAGCCCTAATATTTTCCTTTGTAAAGGATTCATTTTACCAGTGAGTTTGACAAAAGTTTAAATATTAAATGCCTAAGCTAAATATATACATTAATACTTTCCGTATCTCCCCAGATAGATCAACTGGCCCCTTTCCTGGGCTAAATACTATCAGCATGCAAATAAAACCGAGATCCTTAGGTTAGTTATTGTAGAGTTGTAACAGCATGGCCGAGAGGAACTACCCCACATCCGAGGTCAGGGGCAGCAGCCTAGAGTGCCAGGCTGCGAAGGCGCGGGAACAGCCGAGAGGAGCTACCCTGTGTCTGAGGTCGGGCGGCAACCGAGAGGAGCTACCCTGCATCCGAGGTCAGTGGCAGCTGGGAGGAGCTACCCCGCGTCCGAGGTCAGGGGCGGCTGGAAGGAGACACCCAGGGGCGGCCGGGAGGAGAAACCCCGCGTCCGAGGTCAGGGGCAGCTGGAAGAAGCCACCTCACGCTCGAGGCCAGGGGCGGTGACCCTGAGGAGCCACCAGAAGCCGGAGGCCAGGGGCAGCAGCTGGGAGGAACCATCCACGCCCGAGGCCAGGGCCGGCGGCCGGGAGGAGCAATCCAAGGACCAGTGGCTGCGCAGGCAAAGGAGGGCCTAGAAGAGCTATCCCACACTGAAGGTCAGGAACAGCGGCAGTAAGGAGATACCCCTCTTCCAAGGTAAGGAGCAGCGGCTGTGCTTTGCTGGAGCAGCCGTGAAGAGATACCCCATGCCCAAGGTAAGAGAAACCCAAGTAAGATGATAGGTGTTGCAAGAGGGCATCAGAGGGCAGACACACTGAAACCATACTCACAGAAAACTAGTCAATCTAATCACACTAGGACCACAGCCTTGTCTAACTCAATGAAACCAAGCCATGCCTGCGGGGCAACCCAAGATGGGCGGGTCATGGTGGAGAGGGCTGACAGAACGTGGTCCACTGGAGAAGGGAATGGCAAGCCACTTCAGTATTCTTGCCTTGAGAACCCCATGAACAGTATGAACAGGCAAAATGATAGGATATCAAAAGAGGAACTCCCCAGGTCATTAGGTGCCCAATATGCTACTGGAGATCAGTGGAG
>SJYT01007040.1:191828-227013 GCA_006410635.1 Cephalophus harveyi | reverse complement strand
TGAGTCTGAGTGAACTCCAGGAGATGGTGATGAACAGGGAGGCCTGGCGTGCTGCGATTCATGGGGTCACAAAGAGTCGGACATGACTGAGTGACTGAACTGAACTGAACTGAACAGTCCTCATCAGAATCACGAATGTAACTGTGGAGACTTTCCAGTAATCCCTCAGCAGCATGACAGAGAAAGCTGATACAGACCTTCTTCTGACTCTGTACACATGGAAAGTTGGAGCTAATATAACCAAAATAAATATTATAATGTAATTTTAATGTGAAGGAAAGATCAAAGATTCTCAGGAGTCATAAGCAAATAGGTAAGTCAAAGTCAGGACATAAGTAGGAGCTGGGGCTCAAAATAACCCAAAAAGGGTATTATGAGAACATGGGCTCTGAAGGCCAGGCCTGGTGTCCAGGCCTTGAATCTTGGACCAGTGAGAAGCCAGATCTGAACACCTGGCCCCTGGGGCTTCCCAGGCCTTGAATAGAGGACAGGAAAACCCCACCCCTGACCAGAGAGTATGAAGCAAGGCCTAAGCTCTACCCTAAACAGACTTCAATGATTAAGACGTTTCAGTTCAGTTCAGTTCAGTTTCTCAGTCATGTCCGACTCTTTGCAACCCCATGAATCGCAGCACACCAGACCTTCCTGTGCATCACCAACTCCCAGAGTTCATTCAAACTCACGTCCATCGAGTCCGTGATGCCATCCAGCCATCTCATCCTCTGTCGTCCTCTTCTCCTGCTGCCCCCAATCCCTCCCAGCATCAGAGTCTTTTCCAATGAGTCAACTCTTCACATGAGGTGGCCAAAGTACTGGAGTTTCAGCTTTAGCATCATTCCTTCCAAAGAAATCCCATGGCTGATCTCCTTTAGAAAGGACTGATTGGATCTCCTTGCAGTCCAAGGGACTCTCAAGAGTCTTCCCCAACACCACAGTTCAAAAGCATCAATTCTTTGGTGCTCAGCTTTCTTCACAGTCCAACTCTCACATCCATACATGACTACTGGAAAACCCACAGCCTTGAGTAGACGGACCTTTGTTGGCAAAGTAATGTCTCTGCTTTTGAATATGCTATCAGGGTTGTTCATAACTTTTCTTCTAAGGAGTAAGCACCTTTTAATTTCATGGCTGCAGTCACCATCTGCAGTGATTTAGTAATAAAAAGAAATTTGGAAGTGATATTTACTGTTACCCATCTTAAATTCAAGCTGTCCCAGGAAATAGAAAAAAGTTAACCAAACCTTTTTTTGACCTTGCTATCCAAAAGATAACAAAGCTAACACATGCAATTGCCACATGTGAGACTTTTAAAAGTAGAGAAAAGGTCCATCCATTCTAGCAAATATAACCTGTTGATTCATATCTAGACACACTTATAAGAACTCCAAGCCTCTAATATTAATATCATCATTAGGGTCTGACAAAACTTGCTCTGTTCTTCCCATACATTATCCAGTTTCTTATTTTAAAAATATTTTATGTTCTATGAAGCAGGAGACCCCCCAAGCAAAGCTCAAGAAGATCTTTCAGTTTATGTTCTGGCATGATATGTCCTATGCTTTTACTTAGCCTTCATGAGCCTTCTTTAATAGATATTGAGAGAAAAGATAACAAATTTTTCATAAACATGTTCTCCATTTTGTATTAGATTACAAGTCAATATAAATGTAAAGATAAATGAAAAGTTCTAACCCTTCAAGTTTGCTACAAACTGAGTCAACCATGACCCAAAAGCATGTGTTAGTACAATGTTACTCCATATCTTGATTTAGTGACACAGATCAAGTACTTGGCAGCAGGGCACAAACCTAAGAAGCTACATCCTGATACCAACTAGTGCTGTGACTCAGACCAAGTCACTTAAACTTTCCAGGTCTGGATTTTTTTTTTTTTTTCTTAATGTAATGAAGATGTTGAATGATTTGTCTCAACTTTCTCCTAATCTGAACATTCCATGATCCTGTGACAGTGTAACAAGCCCCAAGGCCTTCCTATCATAAAAGCAACCTTTTCATTCCACTTCAGTCTCTGAAGATTTTGATGTCCTTTCTCTTCAGTCCAAATCACTCACTTGAAAAACCTGAACTGAAATGAAGATTTCAGCCAAAAGTAAGCTGAAAAGTAGCTGCCATCAGAAGCTCCTTAAGGCCTCACTGTGAAACTGACCGAATTGTAAATGTCCTCCAAGGAAGAGGCGTTGACAGTTATGGCCAACTTCAGCTCACAGATGAGGAAACCAGGATTCTGAAAGGTCCTGTAATTTACCAAACACCATACAGCATTTGGGTGGGCAAGGTAAATTCTCACTTATCCTTTATAATTTCTGATCCATCCACAAATCCATTCAAGCAAGACTTAATGAACATTTACTAGACACTGCTAGGCACTGGTACTAAGGAAACATAGAGTACTACATACAGAGAGTACTAAGACAAACTCATTGCCCTCATGGAGATCAGAGTCCAGTGGAACAGAAGAAAAAGGGAAGAGTCACAAAACCCTGAAACACTTGCCAAAGCAGAGGTATTTGTTGGATCCTTTGAGAATCCAGACTGGCAAATGGTTCACAAAACACTCAAGCACAATGAAGCTTGAAGAAACGTGGAAAGTTTCATAGAAGAGGAGACAATTGAGCTGCATTTTGAAAAATTAGAAGGCTGTAAGGCATGCAGGATATGGGGGAAAAGGCGGAGAGCACAGCAAACGCAAACACTGAAAGCACACACAGGTTTGTGTTTGAGAGACTAAGTAGTCGAATAAGCTTGAACCTAGGATACAGGTGAGGAATGTAAGGAGACATGAAAGAAGAAAAAGGCAAGAATAAGTAATGCAAAAAAAAAAAAAAAAAAAAAGCTATGACTTTTGCCTAGGAGATGAGGAATGAGCCACTAAAAGACCATCAACAGATAAGGGACATAGTTATCCTTGCTTTCAACACCGAGCATGTTCCTATAAAAGAGGGGACAGGAAAAGTCAGCTAATGATTTAGAAAAAAAATTGATTACCACGGAAATGAGAGCACCGGGAGGCTAACACACGTCTATTGCTCTTTCTACTAGTTTGTGCTGGATTCCATTCCCCCCAAGCCTAAAAGTGCCATTCGCCACATAAACCCCATTCCCCTAGGGAAGACTTTGGAGAGGCTCAAGATTCCTGGAGGGACCAGTGTTAGGACCAGAGCCAACTGCCGCTCATAGCTGGATCAGTGAGTAAAGG
This sequence comes from Cephalophus harveyi, assembly GCA_006410635.1. Lineage (NCBI taxonomy): Eukaryota > Metazoa > Chordata > Mammalia > Artiodactyla > Bovidae > Cephalophus > Cephalophus harveyi. The sequence continues at coordinate 223,797 of SJYT01007040.1, read as the reverse complement.
CTGAACTGGCCCCAAGAGAACCAGGGCCCAAGGAATCCAGAGACCAAGATTCAGTCACAGGTGGCACTGAAGTAGGCATCCACACATCTGGGTTAAATCTCATCAGATGGTTTACTGACTTAGTAGCTTTGTAACTTTCACAAGGTTATTTCATTTCTTCAAGACTCCAGGTCACAGTAACACCTGCTTTGGATCATGTATACATTAAACGAATGATGTACATGAGGCACTCAGCACTGATCTGTCACGTGGAAAGCATTCTACAATCCACAATTGTGATTATTATCACTCAGCATCCTGCAGTCAAGCGCCTTGCCTATTCCTAAAGAAGTCTGGAAACGGGCAAATGGTTCACATAACACTCTCCTCAAGGTCTCATCCCTTTTTTTCTCTCTCTCGAGATCTCAGAGAGAAAATATTACATTTAAAGGGCCTCTCCTTGGTTCCATAGTAGCAATTCTTACATTCGTAGGAAGCATATTCATGCTAAGTTCCAAAAAGGATCAGATCTACACTTGGAGTAACTAATAACATTTTTAAAAATTATTTTCTTATTTCTGCCACTGAGTAGACCCTCTTTCAAAAAGAGCAAGGAATACTAGAACCCAAATATATGTTACAGGCTTATATTTCATATGAAACAAATAGCATATCTCCCTCTATTCTTCCTATCTCACAGCAGTTCTGTGAGCTAAGAGTTGGGGTTAAGAATGTCCCTTTAGATGGGAACTTTGATGAACTGTCATCCACTCATTTCCTACCTTCATGAATTAAAAAATGAAAATAAAGCTAAATCTTTTACATTGCTAGAAATTTTCATCTGTCTCAGCACTGTATAAAAAGTTGGCAATATTAAGAGACCAGCAATAAATATTTCTTGCATAATGAAGCCAGAGGAACAAGGAAGGGAAAAGAGGAGACCTTTGGGGAGACTTTTGCCTAAATAATTCCTCAAAACTCTGAAACTTTACTGATGACTTTTACAAACTGTAGTTATAATGGAAGTGCTTCCTAGAACTGCAACCTGATAGAGCATCTGGAGAACTTCTGTCAAGCATTTTAGATCAAAGCTGTGGGTTTGAAGTTGAGGTTAATTCCCTCGCTTTGTAATGCCACTACAATGAAGATCACAAACAAAAGTTTTAGAAGAAAGGGACCGATTAATTGAATTTAACTCTGTATTTTAGGGGTAAGTGGTTGGCAAATGTTACACTCCCCAAAATATAGTTGATTGAATTGAGCACTCATGTAAGTCAAACACCAAACTTACTGAGCTTGTTTTGGTTAGTTTGACAATCTGCTTTTTCAATTTTGTTTCACTTTGATTAGTCAAACCTTAGACTGAAATGAACAAATGATCTGGTTGAGCCTTCTGGTAGGAAGAAAAATACTGTGGAAGAAAATGATCATAATAAAGTGGAGACAGGCTACAAGGATGTATTATACAATATGGGGAATATAACCAATATTTTGTAACAACTGTAAATAGACTGTAAGCTTGAAAATGCATATTAAAATTTTTTAATTTTAAATGAATGATACAGGTATGTGGGAAATGATAGCATTTTTGTTAAAATATACTTATCTTGTCAAAAGATAAACACTATGTGCATAAGTACAAAAAGTTATCTGGAAGGATTTATACTAAGATAAGACCAGTGAGTTTCTTTAGTTAATAAAATTTGGAATAATTTTTATTTTCCTTTTTATGTATTATCTCTTTCTTTCTCTCCCCTATTCTTGTGCACTCTCTCTCTCTCGTGCACCTTGTTAGCATCTCTTCAATATAAAACAGCTATTAATTACTAAAACACCATGTATTCCCAACTATGTATATAAACCAAACCATCAAAAACTTCTGCTTAAGAGTTATTAGTATAACAAGTTAAAGCAATCGGCCACACAATAATGACTGTCATCCCCAGTTTCTGGCTCACCACGTTCCTTACAGAGTACTGTTTCCCATAGTTTAAGTTTAACCCCACGAGGTAGACATTCTTATTATTCTACTTCTACAGATAAGAAAAACCAAGGATGCTGCATAATTTGTCAAAATAGGTAGGTATGCTATTTTTTTTTCATATGAAATATAAGCCTGTAACATATATTTTAAAACTGCTGCTGTTGCTAAGTCGCTTCAGTCGTGTCCGACTCTGCGCGACCCCATAGATGGCAGCCCACCAGGCTTCCCTTTCCCTGGGATTCTCCAGGCAAGAACACTAGAGTGGGTTGCCATTTCCTTCTCCAATGCATGAAAGTAAAAAGTGAAAGTGAAGTCTCTCAGTTGTGTCCGACTCTTGGCAACCCCATGAACTGCAGCCTACCAGGCTCCTCCGTCCATGGATTTTTCAGGCAAGAGTACTGGAGTGGGGTGCCATTGCCAACTAATCAGTTGTAAAAGTCCAAAACTTTTGATGCTCCAAACCAATAATGGCAATGTATGTGTAGGTTAGTCGCTCAGTCATGTGTGACTCCTTGTGACCCCATGGATGGTAGCCCACCAGGCTCCTCTATCCATGGAATTCTCCAGGCAAGAATACTGGACTAGCCACTCCCTTCTCCAGGAGATCTTCCCAACCCAGGGATTGAACCCAAGTCTCCTGCATTTCAGGCAGATTCTTTTCCATCTGAGCCACCAATAATGACAGAGACTGCTTTTATTCACCATACTAAGGTGTTAACAAAAAGACACAGATATGTGCAAAAGCATATTCAGTAGCGTTAAGCTAGTAAATTTTGATAATTTACTTCTGCTTTGTCCCATCTGAACTGATATAAAGGCAGCAGCTACATTCGCCAACTTTGCCCAGTTTGCTCTATTTTTCAGTTTTTTCTTAAGCTTTCCACTCTGTCTTCTGGTTATTATAATGTTAAACTTCCTCAGCCTGTTAACTGGTGTGCCTTTCTCCTAGGGAAAGGGATACATGAAGAAGATCATGTCTTATGGCTATTCAATGGAGTACAGCACAGCTGTAAAATGTGTTAAGGACAATCATTAAGGACTTTATGAACTGACATGGAGTGATTTCCAAGACACAGTGTTACGTGAAAAAAGCAAAGTGCAAAAGAGTATCTAGACTATGACACTCCTTAAGGAAAAAATATTTACAAGAAAATACATATGCAAGTGCCCACTTGTACAAAGGAAATATGAGAAGGATGAAACTGAAACCAAAGAGACTGGTTATGTAAAGGGGGTGGATGGGAAAGAGCTGGAAAGAAGAGGGGATGGGCGTGAAGTAGCAGGGACAACGATGGAGTGACACCCCTCTGAGTACGTCGTTTGGTTCCGTTAGAGCGCTTAGAAGCATAGTTATGTTTCATATGTTCACATAACCCCTAAGCAATCAATAATTAAAACTATCTTTGAGGAATGAAGGTGGAAATAACAAAATGCAATACTAAACTAAATAAATGAATCTCAGTCTATTACAAAGGAACCACACTGAAGGGATGGGGAAAAATAAAACTGACTTAAATAATTGTGGAAAACAGTGTATAGTGTAAAACTAAAGATAAAAATGGAGAAGGCAATGGCACCCCACTCCAGTACTCTTGCCTGGAAAATCCCATGGATGGAGGAGCCTGGTAGGCTGTGGTCCATGGGGTCGTGAAGAGTCTGACATGACTGAGCGACTTCGCTTTCACTTTTCACTTTCACACATTGGAGAAGGAAATGACAACCCACTGCAGTGTTGCCTGGAGAATCCCAGGGACAGGGGAGCCTGGTGGGCTGCTGTCTATGGGGCCGCACAGAGTTGGACACGACTGAAGCGACTTAGCAGCAGCAGCAGCAGCAAAGATAAAAATAAGTTTATCAATGCTATAATTAAGTCAGTACGTGTGTTTCTTATAGTAATACAGGTTAGCAATCCTGAAAGTATTTTACATGCATGCACATGATAGTGAAAGTGAAAGTCGCTCAGTCGTGTCTGACTCTTTGTGTCCCCAGGGACGATACAGTCCATGGAATTCTCCAGGCCAGAATACTGGAGTGGGTAGCCATTCCCTTCTCCAGCGGATCTTCCCAACCCAGGAATCCAACCGGGGTCCCCTGCATTGCAGGAAGATTCTTTACCAACTGAGCTATCAGGGAAGCCCATGCATGCGTATAGAATTCAACAAATAAATAAATATATAATGAAATTATATTGTATTATGCAGGTTAATATCCTTGTGTATATTTCCCAGCTCTGCCCACTGAGAAGGCTTAACGCAATGACATCCCAGCAGTAAAAAAGCACACCTAGCATTAAGGTCACAGTTTCTGAACCCTATTCCCCAACAAAAGAAAACTTGGAGAAGTGGTTGATTCTAGGATGAGGTTAGGGAAAATACATATGAGCTTGGGATAATAGTGTGAAGCAAAAAGATGCTAAAAAACTTTTGTAAAAGATATAGGGCTTATCAAGAGAGCACAAGCGCCAATCTGAAGAAGCTCCTGAAAAACCACAGCTGAAACAAGTTGAGTGAAAAAATTAAATAATACTAATACTGGATTATGACCCACAGAATCAAATAAATATCCATGAGTACATACTTGTTGATATAAATGACCAATTATCTAGATAGACAAAAGAGAAAGAGGGCTCTTCCTTGCTGCTGCTGCTCCTGCTAACTAGCTTCAGTCGTGTCCGACTCTGTGTGACCCCATAGACGGCAGCCCACCAGGCTCCCCCGTCCCTGGGAGTCTCCAGGCAAGAACACTGGAGTGCGTTGCCATTTCCTTCTTCAATGCACGAAAGTGAAACATGAAAGTGAAGTTGCTCAGTCGTGTCCAACCCTCAGCGACCCTATGGACTGCAGCCTACCAGGCTCCTCCGTCCATGGGATTTTCCAGGCAAGAGTACAGGAGTGGGGTGCCATTGCCTTCTCTGCTTCCTTGCTATAGACTTACAATTAATAAATGTCAAAGGATAGGCAAGAATGGAAAATACCATAGTAACGATTGGCACACAACTGACGTGAGGTGAGGTGAAGTCACTCAGTCGTGTCCAACTCTTTGCAACCCCGTGGACTGTAACCTACGAGGCTTCTCCGTCCATGGGATTCTCCAGGCAACAGTACTGGAGTGGATTGCCATTTTCTTCTCCAGGGGATCTTCCCGACCCAGGGATCAAACCCGGGTCTCCCGCATTGGAAGCAGATGCTTTAACCTCTGAAGGTTAAAGGGAAGCCCAAGATCCTCTGATATATGCTAAAAACAGTGGATGAAAGCTTGATGAGAAACAAGATTTTCAGTCTCAAAGCATTTCCTCCAAGATATTTGTTAACAACAAAGGAAAACATTGTAATTGTCAAATAAAAAAATCCAGCAGAAACTAAATTAACCAAGTGATCAAGGCCAACATTATACCAGTAATGAAACAATTTGACATCATGAATCACATGCTATGATGCATTAAGTGGGACACAACATTGGTTACCTCAATCCAACCATGGGAAAAGACCAGACACACTCAACTTGAGGGACACTTGACAAAATAACTGCTCTATACTCTTCAAATATGGCAAGTTCATAATGGTTAAAGAACTGTTATAGATCTTAGGAGGCTATGGAGAAATAGCAAAATGTAATATGGGATCCTGAAGGATTGATGTGGGATCCCAGAACAAACAACAAAACATTAATCAAAAAATTGGTAACATTAGCATATGGTCTTTAGTTACTAGTATTATACCAGTGTTAATTGCTTGGCTGTACTAATTGCAGGATGGTTAAGTACGATTTTAACACTGAGGGAGTCTAGGGCAGGGATATATGGAAACTCTCTGCACTAGTTTTGCTACTTTTTTCTACTTCTGTAATCAGTTCAAAATCAAAAATGAAAAGTATTGTGTTTACTCCAACAGAATTGAGAATGCTTTTGAAGAAGTAATTCTCTTTTGAGGGGGAAGAAAAAATTTGGTGGGGTGAGGGTACTCTAATGTGAAAATAATAGCAGAAAAATTACATTTGGTTAAAATTCCCACTTTTGGACAGTTATAACTTAAGAATCCATATCAACCAACCCTGTTCCTTGTATCAACACACTTATGGGTTTTTATTCTTCAACTAAAATCCATCTAAATTTTCCAGTTCCTTTTCCTTTTCCTTTTCTCAAGAAGCTTTTTGTCATCTCTTAGCTGTTAACAACTCCAGCTGCAAAAAGCCTCTAGTACATTTGATTTTCAGCCTAAAAGAACCCTGTGGCTAAGATGGACAACTCAGGCAGTTTATTTCACTTTTGTCTGCTGAGGTGTTGTATTTGTTTGCTTCCTCACATCATGAAGCCAGGTTATTATTTTTTTCTTTTTTTCTACTCCTCTATCCCATTCTCCCCTATTTAACAGTGTCTGTCAGCAGAAGAGCTACCAAGAGGCAGCTCAGCAAGTTAATCAGTCAGGGCCCCAGCGCCCAGGAACTGTTTGTTACAACAGCAGAGGGAATGAAGCATATATAACGAAGCCTCCAAGCAACAGACTAATTAATACCTCTCTCTTCTTTGAAGAAAATGACCCAGTATTGAACTCCAGTGAATTAGACAACATTTTAATTTACTATCTGCTGAAAGGATGGCTACTGTATAAAATGCATTCCTATTTATTCATTCTCTAATACCATGAGTAGTCATTCAAATAGGACCCTCTGGCCAAGATCTTAAGAGAAACACTACCAGGAGAAGTAGCTATTGAATATGTGCCACATACTCAGGCCTCATGTTTCTACCAAAGGAGACGCCATATTGACAGGAAGCTGTGCGTAGTGGCCACTGTCAGGAACTTCTACATGTCACTTCCTACTTCCCAGCCTCCACTTCTCCTCATGCTGCTTTTGGTAGAACGTTCGCAAAGATTTGCCTTCCAGACAACAATTTAGAAAATAGGCAGACGAGAAATACCCTCAGAAATAACAGGAGAGGGACTTCCCTGGCGGTCTAGAGGTTAAGACGTCACTTTCCACTTCAGGGGTGTGGATGCAATCCCTGGTCAGGGAGTAAGGATCCCACAAGCCCTGTGGCCAAATAACCAAAACATAAACAATACTGTAATAAATCCAATGAAGACCTTTAAAATGGTCCAGATTAAAAAAAAAAAAAACTCTTTAAAATAATGAAGTTCATAAAAAAGAAAAAGAAATAACAGGAGAAATCTCACTTGATAGTCAAACAGAAAACTGCTGAGGAATTAACCCAGAGCCAGCATGGCAAACTCCTAAGCCTCTCTTTGTTGTCAGTCATAGGCACGTGAAAATCCTAAGACTTCTGAACCTTTCCTCATCTGGGTACTAAGACAATAGAGGCAGACAGCCTTTAGTAAATTTTCTGGCTCAAAATCATTCTGCCAACAGTCAAGTGTTCTTTGTGTTTTATTTGCCAGATCTAGCAAATAAAAATACAGGATATCTACAACCCATGCAATATTTGGTTCATACCCTAAAAATCCCTGGTGGCTCAGAGGGCAAAGCGTCTGCCTGCAATGCAGGAGACCTGGGTTCGATCCCTGTGTTAGGAAGATCCCCTGGAGAAGGAAATGGCAACCCACTCCAGTACCCTTGCCTGGAAAAATCCCATGGAGAAGCCTGGTAGACTACAGTCCATGGGATCGCAAAGAGTCAGACACAACTGAGTGACTTCACTTCACTAAAAATCATTCATCACTTAGTTGGAATTCAAATTTAACTGAACGTCCTATATTTTGTTTAGCAACTCCCCTCCACCTTCTGAGAAATGATATATAACACTACAATTTAACTTCCAGACCTGAATTCTCCTACAAATCCACCAGTTTCTCACTGTGGGTCTTGAGCAATTTATTTTATGTGTGCACTTTCCCATCTGTAAAATGATATAATGAAAATAAAAACTTCTTTCTAGGGTTGTTGTGAAGAGGAACTCTAACAATCTCTTGAGTGCTTAGCATAGTACTATGCAGCCACAAAATGCTTGCTCTTATTATTGTAGTTACTTTATTATTATTGTTGACACTGAATAAAATGTTGTTGAAAGAGCAAACAGGTCAGTAAGCAAAGTCTAGATTTTACCAGAAAGGTAGAAAATATCTTTGTTAAGCAGGGTGGAAGGAGAAGTCTGCGAATAAATTGAGAATCCTTAAATTGCATTGTAGGATTTTCCTGTAATCCCTTAATAATAATTACTGTCAGACTTCAGAATAAGGAATACTTAGCGAACTTTGTTGTGATGTTTTATACATTTCATTTCTCACTTCAGTTAGGAATAAAAGGCAAAAGAATTGGAGTGAAACAACTGAGATAAGCCGAAACAAAAATGAGGAAAAGGTATATATGTAAATTAAGAACACACTTATTACTAGCCCTTCAATAAATGAATTGACATTAACCTCTAGTAAACTATTTCTGTGTAGAGACTGGTTGACAATCCCTTTCCAAGATTACCTATGCCTGGAAAACAGCCAATATTTAAGCCTTTCTCTTGAAGGGTCCTATCTGCCTCTTCCACCTTCATTTCCTCAAGAAGTCTCCTAAGAACCCATCAACACCAATACAAAGGCTGGAAAATAACATTTTCTTCTTGGCTGGAGGCAAAAACCAGAGAAGCAGAAAGGTTCTCAATGAAAACTATTTGAATCACTATCAACTCATTCTTTCTGCTGAGTAGAGAGGTAAAAAAAGACACAAATAAAAGTAGCTCTCAGGCTCCAGTTACACCAACAGTTTCCAAAGAACACTCCTTTTTCCCAAGAGCCAGGGTCAGCACAAATGATTCATTTTCTTTATAACTAGTAGTCATAGAAGTAGCCGGGTTAGTCGCTCAGACGTGTGCGACTCTCGGTGACCCCATGGACTGTGGCCCGCCAGGCCCCTCTGTCCATGGGATTCTCCAGGCAAGAACACTGGGGTGGATTGCCAATCCCTTCTCCAAACCAGTAGTCGCAGGTATCCATATTTGAGGGTGTTTCACAGACTCACATAAGTCCCTTTTTCTTATCCAGTCTCAAGAGATTAATTATTCCTGTCAACTCAAGCTGTCTTCCTGTTAACAAATTCCAGTGGGGTTTTTTTCCACTTCAATCAGATAAACCCCAGATTCAAACACTTTAAGGAAATGCATTTCCCACTTTACCTTGTCGCCACTCCTAAAGAATATGTGGATCCCTGTAACGTTTTCCTCTTCTCCCCTGTAACTTCATCAATAAGAGACTCGTCTGACAGCTTTGTCAGTTTCATAAGTACACACTGATATTTGCTGTGGAGGATTTTCCACAGTGATTATAAGAGCTCTGTTCTAGTCAACCCATTTCCATTTTTAACAGCAGCTTTAAAAATGAACTTGATTTGGTCAAGCTGAGAGCTGAGTACATTAAAAGACAGCCTCTGCACATGCATGTGTGACCTCTCGGCACAGAGACCCACACTCACTCAATTTGGGGATACTACCAGTTACCTAAAAATGAATGGCCCTTTAGAGCAATGACAACAAAGATGTCCACATGAAAATATTTTATATACCCTAAGTTCATCACCATAAAATTAGGGCTTTATTAGTATTATTTTGAGAAGAAATGAGAGGAAGTTATAAAAATATCTCTGAGGTTTGAAACTTTCCAAAGAGGAAATATGATGAAAGAAAAATTATATAGTGGTATTAGAAAGACCCTACTCTATTACCTAAATAACCTCAGATATGCAGATGACACCACTCTTAAGGCAGAAAGCAAAGAGGATCTAAAGAACCTCTTGATGAAGGTGAAAGAGGAGAGAGAAACAGCTGACTTAAAACTCAGCATTCATAAAATGAAGATCATGGCATCTGGTCCCATCAGTGCAGTTCAGGTCAGTCGCTCAGTCATATCCGACTCTTTGTGACCCCATGAATCGCAGCACACCACACCTCCCTTTCCATCACCAACTTCCAGAGTCCACACAAACCCATGTCCATTGAGCCAATGACGCCATCCAACCGTCTCATCCTCTGTCATCCCCTTCTCCTCCTACCTTCAATCTTTCCCAGCATCAGGGTCTTTTCCAATGAGTCAGCTCTTCGCATCAAGTGGCCAAAATATTGGAGTTTCAGCTTTAACATCAGTCCTTCCAATGAACACCCAGGACTGATCTCCTTTAGGATAGACTGGTTGGATCTCCTTGCAGTCCAAGGAACTCTCAAGAGTCTTCTCCAACAGCACAGTTCAAAAGCATCAATTCTTCGGTTCTCAGCTTTCTTTATAGTCCAACTCTCACATGCATACATGACTACTGGAAAAACCATAGCCTTGACTAGACAGATCTTTATTGTCAAAGTAATGTCTCTGCTTTTTAATATGCTGTCTAGGCTGGTCATAACTTTCCTTCCAAGGAGTAAGGGTCTTTTAATTTCATGGCTGCAATCACCATCAGCAGTGATTTTGGAGACCAAGAAAATAAAGTTAGCCACTGTTTCCCCATCTATGTGCCATGAAGTGATGGTACTGGATGCCATGATCTTTGTTTTCTGAATGTTGAGCTTTAAGCCAGCTTTTTCACTCTCCACTTCTACTTTCATCAAGAGGCTTTTTAGCTCCTCTTCACTTTCTGGAGTTTCAGCTTTAACATATCTGCATATCTGAGGTTGTTGATATTTCTCCCAGAAATCGTGATTCCAGCTTGTGCTTCTTCCAGCCCAGTGTTTCTCATGATGTACTCTGCATAGAAGTTAAATAAGCACAGTGACAATATACAGCCTTGATGTACTCTTTTCCTATTTGGAACCAGTCTGTTGTTCCATGGCCAATTCTAACTGTTGCTTCCTGACTGGCATACAGGTTTCTCAAGAGGCAGGTCAAGTGGTCTGGTATTCCCTGTCCTTTGCTTTTCACTTCTCTTCTTTTCACAGCTATTTGTAAGGCCTCCTAAGACAGCCATTTTGCTTTTTTTGCATTTTTTTTTTCCTGGGGATGTCTTGATTCCTGTCTCCTATGTAATGTTATGAACTTCTGTCCATAGTTCATCAGGTACTCTGTCTATCAGATCTAATCCTTTAAATCTGGTCCCATCACTTCATGGGAAATGGATAGGGAAACAACGGAAACAGTGACTGACTTTATTTTCTTGGGCTCCAAAATCACTGCAGATGGTGATTGCAGCCATGAAATTAAAAGACGCTTGCTCCTTGGAAGAAAAGCTATGACCAACCTAGACAGTGTATTAAAAAGCAGAGACATTAATTTGCCAATAAAGGTCCATATAGCCAAAGCTATGGTTTTTCCAGTAGTCATGTATGGATGTGAGAGCTGGACCATAAAGAAGACTGAGTGCCGAACAACTGATGCTTTTGAACTGTGGTGTTGGAGAAGACTCTTGAGAGTCCCTTGGACTGTGAGGAGATCAAACCAGTCAATCCTAGAAGAAATCAGTCCTGCATATTCATTGGAAGGACTGACAATGAAACTAAGGCTCCAATATTTTTGCCACCTAATGCAAAGAGCCAACTCATTAGAAAAGACCCTGATGCTGGTAAAGATTGAATGCAGGAGGTGAATGGGATGACAGAGGACAAGATGTTTGGATGGCATCACTGACTCAATGAACATGAGTTTGAGCAAATTCCAGGAGATAGTGAAGGACAGTGATGCCTGGCATGCTGCAGTCCATGGGGTCACAAAGAGTCAGATATGACTGAGCAGCTGAACAACAACTCTATTACTATTATTGTATAGTCTGAACCTCAGTTCCATCTATAAAATGCAAATAACCATGCCAAACTCAGTTTGTTGAGGTTTTCCTGGTAGTTCAGAGGTAAAGAATCCATCTGCCAAGCAGGAGATGTGGTTTTTATCCCTGGATTGGGAAGATCCCCTGGAGAAGGAAATTGCAACCCACTCCAGTATTCTTGCCTGGAGAATCCAATTGACAGAGGAGCCTGGAGACTTATAGTCCATGGCGTTGGAAAAGAGTGGAACATGACTTAGCAACTACACAACAACTCAGTTTGTTGTCTGATTAAGCATAAATAGTGTATATAAGACCACCAAGCAATAGTGTCTGACAGTTAATAGATGTTCAATAAATGCTAATTCCATCATACCCGTTCCAACATTCCCTTTTGAAATGAAAATGTAATTGAAGAAGCCACAGTGTGACTCATTATTTTCTAACGTTTTCTTTATCAGTCTAGAAGGAACATGAACAAGGAAAAATAAGAAGCACATGGTAGGAAGGGATCAATAACTTGTGATGAGGAGAGATGAATCTTCCTGTCAGAATTCACTACAGAACACACTAGAAGCAAAGTTTATTCTTAGGCCTAATTAAACTTGCAAAGTTTATCTTCTCTTTTCTCTCAGAATGGAATTCTTCACCCAAGACAGAATCTACTATTACTGTGAAAATGAATCATGCAGATAGATCTGGAAAAAGAAAAATAATCTAAGCAATGGAGAACTCTCTAAAGAATGTATGCCTCTTTCTCGACCCTGGGTGAAAAATTACAGAATTAGAAGCACAGAGGTGGGATCTCATATGAGCACTTCTTAAAGGTTCTGCAGATGACTCTGGTGCCCGATGAGGTTAGATCACCACATTGATGCAGTGCGAGCTTGTGCCTAGAAGGTAAGAGCTCTTAATCAGAGAGCTGAACAAAATTGGTACACACTGAAACAGTAACTGAAATAAAGTAGAAAACCTGTAATAGAAGAGCCTGTGACAAGTTCCCCCAGAGGACTAGATTACCATAGGATCTTTTCCTTTAAAGAAAAAAAATCTACATGGAAATGAGTCTTGTCTATTATATTAAGGTTTTTCCCTACCTGGCCCCACTCTCAACCTCATGCACTGAAATAGCAAGCCGTTAATGCCCAACCCAGTTTATCCCATCAGGAAGTACATTCAGTAAAACTGTCCAATGTCATCAAAACTGTATGGAATATACTTCTAGACTCAAAATTTACCTTGGCTCCTTAACAAGGTTCTGAAACACAGTGAAATTTAATGTGGGTAGATGGAAGGAAAAAGCTCGGAGATGAAAGAAGAGGGCAGTGAGTTTGTCAGAGAAATCCTGAGAAAAGACTTTGAAGGAGAGTGAAGGTTGTTAGCTCTAATTCATGAGGACCTGGGAATCCACAGAGTTCTAAAGACTGGCTTAGTTTAGTGTTTAATTGCAAGGAAAATGCCATGATAAGAGGCAGGAAGGACAGACTATAGGAGGTGGTGCCAAATGCTGGAAGAAGGAAAACTACAATTGACCAGACCAGAGATGGAAAGTCCCTGAGCTAAAGCTCTGTCAGGGGCCTGGGAGTGAGGGGAAGATGGCATGTTTAGAGGCAAATTATGACAAAAGTTAACCTAAAATCATTTAAAGACTAGTTTTGATTCCTTAATTGAGAGGTTACAACATTGTCCTGGGATTGGGTGAAAGTCATAGAAAGCTTGTTGTTCGGTCAGTAAGTCATGTCCAACTCTTTGCAACCCCATGAACTGCAGCACACCAGGCTTCACTGTCCTCCACTATCTCCTGGAGTTTGCTCAAATTCATGGACATTAAGTTGGTGATGCTATCTTACCTTCTCATCTTCTGCCCTCTCCTTCTCCCTTTGCCTTCTATCTTTCCCAGCATCAGGGTCTTGAAACTTTATCTTCATTATATTCCACTCAAACCAATGAACATAGGACCCAAATTTTGGAGGAAAACGGTACACTTTCTGCAGTTGAAAGATTTCCAGCAAAAGAGAAAAACTTAAAGTTCACTTACTTATGATCATTATCAGTCCGTGTCTTTTTCCTCTACAGAACTCTAAACTTCTTATGGCCTTTGTATCTTTCTTGGTGCCTAGTGAAATGCCTGCCTAGAATATCTTGAATTTAATTTGATTATAAATCATAATTTTATCAGAAGCCATCTGGTCTGAGTCGTATAAAACTAGGTTGAAATCAGCTTCATCACTTATTAGCTGAATGACACTGAATAAATTAATTATCCTCTAAACTCAGCTTCCTCATCTATAAGATCCAATTACTGAAAAGATTAAAAGAGATAATATGTATAAAGTACTTACCACAGTGCCTAGCAAATTACAAGCATTTAACAAATGCTAGTTCCCACTATTTTTATCATTGAGCTCTTTATTTTTGCTTCTCACACACACAATCCATGGTATCAAGTTCCACATACATCGGTCAGCCAGAAACCCAAGTAAATCAATGAATAAGAAAAGAACACTAATCAATCTTCCAATTTTTCTATTCTGACAAGATTCTGGCAACTGGGAGTGAGGGAGAAAAAAATCTGCTGCAAAGATGCATCACCTCTATTATCAAAACAGAGTCAGATGATGTCACAGTTAGCAGAAGTCTTTACAAATGAAGATGATTCTACTAAAAATATTAAATACAGTGCTATTTCATTCAACCTTCTGCAAAGACCCAGCCAAAGAAAAAAAAAGGGGGGAAAATACTCCCTCTAAAAACAATTGAGACATCTTGGCTTTTGAAGAAATGTAGAAAACACAAAACATAGCTTTAGTTGTCAAAAAGCAGACAATGATCAGAACCAGAAAGAAAATTAATAAACTAATTAATAACATTCTTCTGGCTCAAAGACAACACTGTTCTTAGAATGTCTGCTTATAATTGAAAACGAAATTATTTGATAGTTTAAGAAGTTATATATTCAGAGAAGACGACTATCTGGGGAGAAGTGGAAACGATCATCTTAATATATTTTGGGCAGACTCAAGAAAATATTGGAACTTTAGACTGAGACCTAGATTTGGCTATGTTCTAGACCAAAAAAGTTATTTGTGCATGATATTTCTCAGATACATATTTAGAAAGGAATTGAATTGAACTGAAATATGCAAATGGCATTAGGCTAAGTCACTTCCAAAGAAATGTTAAAACCCAAACTATTACTATTTTGAAAATAGCACCGTTTAATTTTCTTCTTTATCTGCCTCTCCCACTTTCTATATGTATTGAGGGGTATTCTGGATCTACCCCACTAAAACTGGTTTCAGTTCAGTCGTTCAGTCATGTCTGACTCTTTGCAACCCCATGAATTGGAGCATGCCAGGCCTCCCTGTCCATCACCAACTCCCGGAGTCCACCCAAACCCATGTCCATCGACTCAGTGACACCATCCAACCATCGCATCCTCTATCGTACCCTTCTCCTCCTGCCCCCAATCCTTCCCAGCATCAGGGTCTTTTCCAATGAGTCAGCTCTTCGCATCAGGTGGCCAAAGTATTGGAGTTTCAGCTTCATCATCAGTCCTTCCAATGAACACCAAGGACTGATCTCCTTTAGGATGGACTGGTTGGATCTCCTTGCAGTCCAAGGGACTCTCAAGAGTCTTCTCCAACACCACAGTTCAAAAGCATCAGTTCTTCGGTTCTCAGTTTTCTTCACTGTCCAACTCTCACATCCATACATGACTACTGGAAAAACCATAGCCTTGACTAGAAGGACCTTTGTTGGCAAAGTAATGTCTCTGCTTTTAAAAAACTGGTTTAGCAATACTTAAAATTCAGCAAAGAACATTCCCACCTCCAGAATATACCTTCTTCATCATTATGGATGACTGGCATATAAAAAAATTGGATGCCTAGAATTGGGGTCAGTTTGTCTCTTGAAAATATTCACACATCAAACAATTCTCCTTCCTCATTTTCATAAAGATTGTTCTGACCATATCATCATAGCTAAAGGACAAAGCATATCACTCTCAAAATTCAATTGATCTTAGTTATCTAAATCTTACTCTACATGAAGTAATGGAAATTCTTTCTCTGTGTAAAAGGGTTAAGCTTAGAGGGAAAAAAGAAAAAGATTTTCTGGTTCATTGTAAATAGGCTTTGGAGAAAGAATCACTAAGTGCAAAACACATCACCTCCCACATTTCATTGATCAAAGCATTTTGTAAAACAAGTAAATGCAGAATTTTGAGAGGCATTTCAAGGCTTGTCTTTGGGAAGTTAATTCCCTTTGCTGATTTATCATTGATTTCCATTGTCTTTTCCTCTCGTATGCCATCACCACATATAAGAGAATATAACAAGATTCTCATTTGTCTAAAACTTAGCTTGAATTGTTCACAAGGTGGATACTCATGGGGGCTGTAAAGGGTAGGATGTGTGCATTCACTCAGATCCAACTAACACCATGGCATCTCTCCTGTGTGCCGGCCTCAGGTTAAGCAGGATGGTTCTGGCACTGCCCCTGCCTCTGAACACCACATAGCAGGTGCTTCCCGACATGTTTCAGACTCTGCAAATCCCAAGACAGATACTTTAGAATGTTCTGATCACAAGCTGTCTATCAGAAAGTACATTAATAGAGTCCCAGGAGCCTACAGGAAATCACTGTCCCCAGGCTGGTACATCCTTGCTACATGTCCTTTTTGCTTGGACATCTGCTGATTGTGCACAGTAGACCCCTGCTCCCCCATCAGAGGAGGATTGCCCCACTCTGCTATAGCTCCTCATTCATCCATTCTGGGTTTAAAGATTCTTCCAGATGCACTATAGAGGAATTTAACTCCCTAAAGGGCCCAACTACAAATAGGAAAGCTTCCTTGCTGATACCACATATCCCTTTCCCCCTTCCCCAGTTTTTATACTCAACACCCCATCCTCCTTCCAAATTCTGCAGGCTAAAAGTAGGAATAATATGGTTCACTTATAAAATACTAATTCTGATTATAATTTTTGATTATATAAAAATATCCATCAGAGTGCTTTTCAACCCTATAATAATAAGTAGAACACTAATATCTACAAAGACTTACCATATATTTGGTAATGGATATTACATTTTCTCTCCAAAACAACCTTACAAGGCAGGTACCAAGGTCAGGAAAACTAAGGTTTGCGTAGGTTAAGTGACTTGGCCACGGTCCAATAGCAAGGGACAAGAGACAATAATCAAACCAGGTCTGTTCAGATGCCAAAGCCCAGCTTTCAACATGTCCCCACGCTGCTTCATAAGGTCAAAATGTGGGATGCAAAGCAAAAATAAGATTACAGCACTAGGTATTTGTTGAGTATAAATCATTTCTTTCAGAAAACAAACTGAAAGAAATATTTTATTCCAAGGAAAGACTGACATTGTAGAATAGTGAAAGTAGCCTAAACTTTTGATCTGTACTACTCTGAGTAAAACTTACAGTAGTTTATGTTTAAATGAATGCTGGAAATGGACTAGAATAGAACGTACCTTAATTGATTTCTGGATACTGTGTTTCTTAATAACTCACAGTTAGCAATTTCCAATTTTAACCAATCCCCTTCAATAAGAGCTTTCTCAAAACACTTAACATCATTTTCTTTGAATACCTGTGGTTAGAGCAAATGTTGCCCACCACGATAACCTGATCAGCTAAGCCTACAGAAAGCATTTCACTCCTCCTGCCCACGTATTTGGTCTGCCTAGTGGTTCGCCCTGTAGGTCAGCTTCTTTCATCAGATTGTTCCTGTGTACGCTCCCCCTACACTGAGGTTTATGCTCCATATTCAAGATGGTTATATTGTCCAGTGACTTCAAACCCATAGTCATTTCCCCATTTGTGAAAACCGTAAACATCTTTGACCTTGACTTCTCCTCTGATATATCACTTTCTAACCTTTGTAAACATACATATATAATTACATATGTCTATGTAAATAACTTATTCAACTCTTCTACATACAAACCAATTAACTCACTCAGAGTTTGGTTTTGGTTTTTAAGACCAGATAGACTCCAGTTTAGAAAGATTTTTGCTTGGCCTGTAGTACAATGGCCGTGACAAAAATAACACTCTGCATTATCAATTCACCCTATTTTGACCAGCTTCAAAGGACTATTTCATTTTTACATTCCTGATACCACTGAGTCACTGGTCTATTTTCATTTATAACATGAGTATTACTACTTTCTTAGCATAGTAATTTCTACAACTCATGCAGTTAATAAATATGATTGAATCTGAATTTTTAAAAATAGAGATCACTATAAAGAGGAGCTGTTTGTACCAAATATAGTCCAAAAACATGAACACTACCAGATAATTTATCAGAAAGCACTTGCAAAGCATTTATTTGGTCAGTTAGGCATCTCTGTCCTTAGAGTTTCTATGTAGAGACATCATCTAGATCAGAGCTGCTCAATAGAAATAGGATGTGATGCAAGTAAAATATGTCATTTAAAATTTTCTAGTAGACACAATTAAAAAGGCAAAAAGAAACGGGTGAGATTAATGTATTATAACACTAAACTATTTATATGAATTTTATTAAACCCAATGTATGTGAAATATTGGGCTTCCCAGATGGCGCTGTTGGTAAAGAACCCACCTGCCAATGCAGGAGGCATAAAATATGCAGGGGAAGATCCCCTGGAGGAGGGCATGGCAACCTGCTCCAGTATTCTTGCCTGGAGAACCCCATGAACAGAGGAGCCTGGCAGGTTGCAGTTCATAGGGTTGCAAAGAGTTGGACACGATTGAAGCGACTTAGCATGCACATACGTGAAATATTATCATTTTAATATGCAATCATATAAAAACTACTGAGATATTTAACATTATTTTATATTAAGCTTTCCAAATCTGGTGTGTATATATTTACACTTACAGTGAGTTCAGACTAGCACCTTTCAAGTATTTGGTGCCGCATATGGCCAGTGGCTATTGTACTGCGCTGCACAGGTCCAGATCTGTGGTTTGCAACCTCACTGCTCACTTGTGGAGTTTCTATAAATTTTTATTCTCAGGCCACTCCCCTCCCAAGCCAATTAACTCAGAATATCTGCAAGTAAGACCCAAACATCTATATTTTTTAAAGTTCCCAGGTGACTACAATGAGCAGCCAAAATTGACAACCATTTGTCAAAGACAATATAGAGGTTGGACATGAATGTCCTCATTCATTCATTTAAATGTCATGGGGGGCAATGGTGAGTGACATCAAGGAGCTCATAATTTGTGTGTGTGTGTGAGAGACACATTAAAACAAATATCCACAATGCTGTGATAATCACACAAATAAAAACATAAACAAAATCTACAATAGGATAGTAAAGAAAGAGCAGCGATGCCTGATGAAAACCGATTCCTCATGCATTAGCTGGTAGATTGGTAAATGTCATCAGATCGGAGTGGAGAGTATTTTTTGAAAGAGACAATAGATTTTTGAAAGGTATTTTAGTTGGTGCCATAAAAGCCTCCTTCATCAGAACCTAACTAATTCAGATTTTATAATTTCTGATAGACATTGAGGAAGAATATACTTTTGCCCTACATCTGGGGAGAAAACAAAAATGTTTGTTAGGAAAAAGAAGATTTTAATAGATCATTTAAAATTATCAATACTTTATCGAAACAAATAAAAAGCTGACATATTCACAAGTGAAGCTCTCTGAATCTAAATCAGTTTACCACACTATATGGATTAAAATGTCATCAAAGTTATTCAGTTATATTTTTTAAGCATAGTAATTTAGACTTATTCCAAATGTATCAGTTTTTTGTGATATGAATACAAATTCTCTTGAATCTGTTCTTCTACTGTTGAATAAAATTCCTAGTATGATAAATTTGGGGGGAAGTTTTCCACCATAGAGTCTACTGTGGTTGCAAAACAAAAATATGCCTCTTGCACACACCCTACTTTTTAAGCTTTCGTTTTCTTTTTCTGACCAATATATCCCTGGGGCTTCCCTGGTGGCTCAGATAGTAAACAATCTGCCTGCAATGCAGGTTCGATCCCTGAATCAGGAAGGAAGATCCCCTGGAGAGGTGCATGGCATCCCAATCCAGTATTCTTGCCTGGAGAATCCCACGGACAGAGGAGCCTGGTGGGCTATGGTCCATGGGGTTGCAAAGAGTCAGACACGACTGAAGCAACATAGCACAGAATAGTATATCAACAAATAAGCACAAAACTGAATGATTCCTGTTTGAAAGATTATGAGCTGCTTGAGGGCAATTCATGTCTTTTCATCTACCTGTCTCTAACCACCAACATAATGTGTGACACTTAGTAAGTAATCAAAGATATTGCTCAAGTTAGATTGAAGGTGAAGGTGAAGGTGAAGTCGCTCAGTCGTGTCCGACTCTTTGCGACCCCGTGGACTGTAACCTACTAGGCTTCTCCGTCCATGGGATTCTCCAGGCAAGAATACTGGAGTGGATTGCCATTTCCTTCTCCAGGGGATCTTCCCAACCCAGGGATCAAACCTGGGTCTCCCGCATTGGAGGCAGACGCTTTAACCTCTGAGCCACCAGGGAACACAGAAAACAGTGCCTTGTGAAACCAAAGCCAGAGCCAAAAATATACTTCCACAAGAATAAAGGAAAAGATTTATACGACGACTAAGGAAGTAGAGAGATGTCTTAAAATTGTTAGTGATTATGTCACCTTAAAAGGAAAAGGAAACAACAAAAGGTGTCAGCTTGTGCTCTGAAAATTTTCCTACAAATAATATGATGATTATCTCCCCTTGAAAGAGAGAAACATATATATCATGATTTCTACACTGAGGGTTTAGGGAGTGGACGTGTTTTGATCTAATAGCAAAATAATTGGAGAGACTATTGTACTGGTCAGCATGACCCAGCCAGAAAACTTTTGATTTAGTAAACTTGTCTTCCTAAGTAAAACAAAGCTAATTGGACCAATAGAAACAATAACATGCTGCTCAAGGCTCTCCCCAGATCGTCAGAAAAAAAATGTCAGTGAGAAAGAAGTTTGCTTTTGAGAGAAACAAACCAGTGTGACTGTTTAGTTCTGAAAAACAAGAGGACAAGGGTGGAAACAGAGGAAGCACCCATGGTTCAGACTGGGGCTGTTGGGTTCGCATTGTAACGTGTTAATGTCACACCCAGGGCCCAACCCTACTACCTCAATCTCCCCAGAGCAGAAATAAGTAAGGGCTTACAGAGCCCTGCTCTATAAGTCTCCCTCACACAACATCTGCTATTGCACTCACTCATCCTGAGACACAAAATGCCTGGATCATCTTACCTTGGGGCCATGCATAAGATGAGTTTCCAGTAGTTACTGTCACTGCTTCATTTTTTCACATATATTTATTTCATAAATATTCTAAAAGTAACTCAGATAATTCTTCAGATTCAATGGTCTTATTCTGATCTATGCCAGAATAAGAATTCCACAAGCTAAGGTTATCTTAAATCCACTCTCCTTGGGAAAAAACATACAGCAATTTTAGATACGTTATATAGGCCTCATTTCTTCACTTTTGTCTCTCTTTAGACTATTCTCTCCCTTTTGCCCCCAAATACAAACATGTCCCTAAAAATTCCTGAAAGCACTGTACAATGGTCAATTACATAAAACAGCAGCCTTCACATTTAAAAACTTACAGTATTTCATATATTATTTCTGTAATCCTATTTGTCAAGTTTTAAATAGATCCAAAATTCATATGTCCTAAAAAGCTTTGAGAGAATAGCCCTCTCTTCAAAGAGAAGACTACTATTAATATATAACTGGTCAAGTTTAAACTCATAAACCATAATCAAGCAAAAATAGGTCTTGAGAAAAAATAGGTCTTGCCTTAAACCTTCATGATTTAAAAGTTTCATATTTGGCACTCATTAGAAATCCCAATTCATGTGTGTGAATATATAAATATTCATGCATAGTTAAATGTGCACCTATAAATGCACAGGATATATATACAGATTTCCATGTGTTCTATGATTTCGGCTCATGAAATGTTTTATAGACACACACTGGTCTTGGAGAAACTACCACTTTGATATCCATTAGATGTGATATATGAGTTTACCACTGTACCATCATGGTAATTTAATGCCATGGTCTAAGATTTATCAGACTTCCCTGGTGGCTCAGACGGTTAAGCATCTGCCTACAATGCAGGAGACCCGGGTTCAATCCCTGGGTCGGGAAGATCTCCTGGAGAAGGAAATGGCAACCCACTCCAGTATTCTTGCCTGGAAAATCCCATGGACGGAGAAGCCTGGTAGGCTACAGTCCATGGGGTCACAAGGAGTCGGACACAACTGAGCAACTTCACTTTCTTTTCACTTTCAAGATTTATCTATTAGGCAACTCAGAAGTATGTAAATACTCTAGAAATGAAAATAAAATTGTGAAGCTATTAAATCATGGTCAGTGAAGTATGTCTATATCAGTCATAATCTAATCAGTCCTCCACCTCCATCAAGTTTTAGCTACATTGACATCCAAACCCACTTACCACTTTGGGGTCTTCTTTGCATACTTGCTATATGAATGACAAATTGCTTAAACTGGCTGACTGCTATTGCAAGGTCAAGCAAAAGCCAAACACTGAAACCCAAACCAATGATCATATCTATAGATCCCTAAATTAACAAGCAGACAAGACTATACATTAAATGGTTAAACTCCATACTCCTGGCATTTTACTATTTACTCAGTCCAGGAAGCCAGAAGCATGGAACTAAACATTTGTACTATGTTGAAGTTTCTCCCACAGAAATTCTCACAGAATTGTAGGAGAAAATTTCCTAAAATGTTTTTCTAGTTGCACAGATTGAGGAAACCATTTCATTCAATGGCTCAATCCTCTTTAGCCTTAGTGGATAACGGTAAGTGTCTCTAAATAAATTATGTGATTCATGCTAAACGTGTGTTGGTCTTGTCATGGCAGGTTGTGGATGGTGGTCGTGTGAAAGTAGCCAAAACCAGCCAACAGGATAGAGATTGTGGCCAGGGACCATTTTATATAGACAGGGACTGGGTGGTAACAGTGCTAAAAACAGACAAATAGCCAAACAAAGAGTAGGAATTTTCAGCCACTGTGAAGTTAGAAAGATCCCAGCCAGGAGAAGGACACTGGATCTCACTGTCCTCCCACTCCTTTAACTCTCCCCCAAAGCCCCTCAATAAAATGGCTTGATTCCCTCTGCACTCCCCTCCAAAACAAAAGACTAGGAAAAAGTCCATAATAGTAAAGAGAAACACATGTTGAACACTTAATCTGTGTGTAGACCTCTGAAACATATTATTCTATTCTATTTTCATCAGCATTCATTCAAAAAAAAGAAGCAAAACACACACGCATCACTGGATATAAAATAGATGAGGAAACGGAGGTCCAGAGAGGAGTTACTCCAGATCTTAAAATTACTGAATGGGGGCCTCATAGCAGGCAGATGCACTTAACCAATTCATCCTCCCCCATGAGTCAACGAACAGGACTGATTTCCGAGAGGCTGGCCAAATCTTCGTGGTAGGCAAGGTTCAAGGCTGGGACAGGTGGTCTGTGCTCCCCAGTACTGAAGTTCAAGCTGGACAGGAGCACGGGCAACTACAGGACAGGGTATGCAGGACAGGAGTGGAGAGATACGCTCCAGGCAGGAAGACACAAGAGGAAACTGCTCTTGGGTAGAAATCAGGGCCCATTTTGAGATTCAAGCCCCACATCAGAGAAAAGTTAAAAACAGAAACCAAGAAGGGAGTATTTCAGGATTTGCAACAAGACCCTGGACCCTTCTGCCCTATTTATAAGGTACCAATCTGGGCTTCCCTGGTGGCTCAGACAGTAAAGAATCTGCCTGCAATGCAGGAGACCAGCGAAGATGGGTTGGGAAGAGCCCCCAGAGAAGGGAATGGCAACCCACTCCAGTATTCTTGCCTGGAGAATTCCATGGACAAAGGAGCCTGGTGAAATACAGTCCATGGGGTCGCAAAGAGTTGGCCACAACTGAGCAACTAACAGTTTCAGCTTTTCAATTTGTGCTAACAAGTGTGTACAATCCAATGCAGGCAGAGACAGAGCCTGCCCATGACTGCAGCCAAACCTCAGGTCTTCTAGGCTGAAGACCACTCATGCTTCTAAAATCTTCACTTTCAAGTTCCAAATGCTATGCTTTCCTCTTTTCCAATTATCACTATCTTCATCCCCATACACATCTATTAGAAAAAAGCAACAATAAGACATCTACTTAGTTCAGTCATCTGGGAAATGCTACGGATAATACAGTACTGTGGGTCAAATAATGCATTCAAAAACCAGTCAATTTAGTGGAAAAAAGAACAATCAAATTGCTTATTTTGCATCATGCAGAGCAAAAAAATTATAACTTGAATGTTGTGCTTTTCAAATAGCTGTACTGATGTTGGGTAGACATAATCACATTCACCAGGCATCTCTGCACTTTGTTGCTTTGGTATGTTATTTTTTAAACTTTTTTTTTTCTTGGAATCAAATTTATTTATACTTTGGGGATACTTAATTCCTTAATGTCAATCAATTTTTTTTTCACTAAAGCAAGCAAGTTCTTTGTTTTGCAGCTAAATTCTTAATCAGCTTTTGTTCAGAAACTGTTTATTTCTGTCTGCATTACAAATGCTAGATTTAACCAATCTATCAATCAACCCAGGATAATATAAGGAGGGATCTTGTCAGTTTGTCCTTTCCTCTCAGGAACACAGATACTGTATCCTGTACTTTTTTAGAAAGGAAATAATAGGATTAGACTAAGATAGAGAACAAGAGGAGGTCAGACCCAAGAAAGGTATGTGGTCCTTCTAGAACTTTCCCATGTAACATGGGGAATTGTAATCCATTTGTGCTAAATGTTTTGACTATGCTCATTATGCAAAAAACATTAAAGCCTAGTATATTTTGTTACCATAGTTCTGCCTACTGGGAACTATAATTAAAGCACATTTGAGCAAATGCAATTTTATTTGTTATTAAGCGACTAAAAGCTTAGTCAACCTTGCAAATATGACATTATTTTAGGATTACAATATGAGCCAGCCAGCTAGCCAATAAACTTTATTAGGTGCTATCTTTATTAGCAATGCCTCTTATTCCTATTGTAGGAGACCCCTATGCTATGTAACAGTGGTTCTCAAACTTTAGGAAGTCTCAGCATAACCTGCAGGACTTATTAAAATATCTGAGCCTTGCTTTCAGGGTTTCCTTACATCTGGGTTAGATCCCTAAAATTTGCATTTCTAATATATCCCTAGAAGACACTGATGCCTCTGGTCTGCAGATCACACTTTAATGCTATAGAATTTACTGGTTAGAACTTTGGAGTCAATCCACCTGGGCTCATATTCTGTTTTTCCAGTATTTATACATCCTTGAGTAAGTGACCTCATCTCTCTAAGTCTCAGTTTCTTAATTCATTTAGTGGGGACAATAATATTTATTCAAAAGATTATGATCCTGTAAGCCACCAGGTATGGCCAAAAAAAAAAAAAATAGTTCAGTCATCTGGGAAATGCTACGGATAATACAGTACTGTGGGTCAAATAATGCATTCAAAAACCAGTCAATTTAGTGGAAAAAAGAACAATCAAATTGCTTATTTTGCATCATGCAGAGCAAAAAAATTATAACTTGAATGTTGTGCTTTTCAAATAGCTGTACTGATGTTGGGTAGACATAATCACATTCACCAGGCATCTCTGCACTTTGTTGCTTTGGTATGTTATTTTTTAAACTTTTTTTTTTCTTGGAATCAAATTTATTTATACTTTGGGGATACTTAATTCCTTAATGTCAATCAATTTTTTTTTCACTAAAGCAAGCAAGTTCTTTGTTTTGCAGCTAAATTCTTAATCAGCTTTTGTTCAGAAACTGTTTATTTCTGTCTGCATTACAAATGCTAGATTTAACCAATCTATCAATCAACCCAGGATAATATAAGGAGGGATCTTGTCAGTTTGTCCTTTCCTCTCAGGAACACAGATACTGTATCCTGTACTTTTTTAGAAAGGAAATAATAGGATTAGACTAAGATAGAGAACAAGAGGAGGTCAGACCCAAGAAAGGTATGTGGTCCTTCTAGAACTTTCCCATGTAACATGGGGAATTGTAATCCATTTGTGCTAAATGTTTTGACTATGCTCATTATGCAAAAAACATTAAAGCCTAGTATATTTTGTTACCATAGTTCTGCCTACTGGGAACTATAATTAAAGCACATTTGAGCAAATGCAATTTTATTTGTTATTAAGCGACTAAAAGCTTAGTCAACCTTGCAAATATGACATTATTTTAGGATTACAATATGAGCCAGCCAGCTAGCCAATAAACTTTATTAGGTGCTATCTTTATTAGCAATGCCTCTTATTCCTATTGTAGGAGACCCCTATGCTATGTAACAGTGGTTCTCAAACTTTAGGAAGTCTCAGCATAACCTGCAGGACTTATTAAAATATCTGAGCCTTGCTTTCAGGGTTTCCTTACATCTGGGTTAGATCCCTAAAATTTGCATTTCTAATATATCCCTAGAAGACACTGATGCCTCTGGTCTGCAGATCACACTTTAATGCTATAGAATTTACTGGTTAGAACTTTGGAGTCAATCCACCTGGGCTCATATTCTGTTTTTCCAGTATTTATACATCCTTGAGTAAGTGACCTCATCTCTCTAAGTCTCAGTTTCTTAATTCATTTAGTGGGGACAATAATATTTATTCAAAAGATTATGATCCTGTAAGCCACCAGGTATTGCCAAAAAAAAAAAAAAACCCAAATCAAAACAAACCTAATTTTGTATAAATTTATGGGGATTGCAGTTTCCCTTCAATCGAGGAATTCTGTATGAAGGCAGGAGTAACATATAACTTCCCTCACTTTAACTCTAATACCCTCACCCACAGGAAATGCATCCATTCTGTAACACAACATAGAACAGGGCAATATCTTCTGACATTTTTATTTGGGAGCTCAAGATATCTAATAACTTCAGTCAATGGTCTCTGGTAGTCTCCATGGACATGGGTTAATGACAACAAGAAAATAAAATAACATTCATTTTAGTTTCTAAAAATTCTAAGAATGTAAATCTTTCATAAAATGTTGGAATAAAATCATAGCAATTCTCCAACTATGAAAATTTCATTTTAACTGTTTCTTATCTTTTGACTACCCAGTTTCTCCTTTAATGATGAAATTGATAACAAATACTCAAACCAAGTAGAAAAAAAAAAAAATAAGATATAAGGAAGGTAGTATCAGGAACATTTTAAGGGCCCAAATAGTGACAAACTGTAGCAATAATAATTAAAATTTCAAAATACACCAGTATAAGTCACTATCTCATTTTCTCACTGTATCAGGAACACACACACACAAACACAAACTACCAATGAAATCTATACTTCCCAAAAAATCCTTTGTACCTTGGAAACCTCTTTTGGTCCTGGCTTATATTAAATTCCTTTCTATAGTTATATATTAAAGGTTTACCAAATTGTGGTATTTAAAATTTTTCATGTTTCTAATTACAGCATAAGCAATACAAGATATCATGAAATTTAACAAAAATGTCTACATAATTTAAATGACTACATGTGTAGGCTATAATTTAATATAAAACTCAGTCACCTGAATAATGATATCTTAGACACAGTCACACTGGTCATAGAGAATATCTGTCATCTTGGGTGAAGAGGAAATAGCAATATCTTACAGAAAATTCATTCCTGTTTATCACCCTAATGACAGAAAGTGAAGACGAACTAAAGAGACTCTTGATGAGGGAAAGAGTAACGTGAAAAATGTTGGCTTGAAACGCAACTATAAAAAAAAAAAAAAAAAAAACTAAGATCATGGCATCTAGTCCCTTCACTTCATGGCAATTAGAAGGGGAAAAAGTGGAAACAGTAACAGATTTTATTTTCTTGGGCTCCAAAATCACTGCAGACAGTGACTGATGCCATGAACTTAAAAGACACTTGCTTCTTGGAAGGAAAGCTATGACAAACCTAGACAGCATATTACAAAGCCAAGGCATCACTTTGCTGACAAAGGTCCATCTAGTCAGAGTTATGGTTTTTCCAATAGCCATATACAAATGTGAGAGTTGGACCATAAAGAAGGCTGAGCACCAAAGAACTGATGCTTTTGAATTATGGTGCTGGAGAAGACTCTTGAGAGTCCCCTGGACTGCAAGGAGCTCAAACCAGTCAATCTTAAAGGAAATCAACCCTGAATATTCATTGGAAGGACTGATGCTGAAGTTTAAGCTCCAACACTTTGGCCACATGATGTGAAGAGATGACTCATTGAAAAAGACCCTGATGCTGGGAAAGACTGAAGGCAAGAGAAGAGGGCAGGAGAGGATGAGATGTTTAGACAGAATCACCAACTCAATGGACATGAATTTGAGCAAATTCCAGGAGACAGTGAAGGACAGGGGAGGCTGGTGTGCTGCAGTCTATGGGGTTGCAAAGAGTTGGACACAACTTAGCAACTGAATAACAACAAACAGAGGACAGTATTTGTTCAGTTGATTCTGTCCCTAATGGTTCAGTTGCACAATGAATGCAACTTCACTCTTATTTTCCACAGAAAAAGACAAAGACTGGTCTTGTAATTCTTAGATTCCATCCATCACTGTAATATTCAACTCACTCATATGTATATACCTTTCCACAAGGGTTTATCTTTATTAAAGAATTCCTTGTGCATTTTATCTATTTTGATCAAAATGTAAATAAACTTCCTACAGTTTCATGATATCAATGCATATGAAGATTTTCAGTTCTTTGGAAGACTTAAGAAAAACCTCAAGAAATAAGCATTAGCAGAGTTTTGAAGATTCTGATTTGTTTTAACAAAAACATCAATTATTTCAAGTCCTTTGCTGATTAGAAAGCAGTGGATCTCATGTGACAGTCAAAGCATTTTGATCTCATGTTTTGTACTCCCATACAATGCCTTGTTATTTCCAATAATTATCTGAATGTTTGACTTTTTCCAATATCCTTCTCTCAGTCTTGTGTGTCTGTTAGGGAATCAAGAGGTTTGCTTGCCTAAGAAGAAATATTCTAAAAAGATAATGAGACAACAATTTCAGAAGGAAAGGATAACAGGCAAATGCCTTTCCCTTCTTTGTTATAATTATTGAGATTATAGAAAATGTAAAGACCTAACATACATCACCTTCAGTGAAACCTTCAGAAGATCTTTTAACTTATCTTTGTGGACAAAATGGAGTAAGTAGAAGCTGAGTGCATGAATATTAAAACAGATTAGTCACAGTTTCAACAATAATACCCAGAGGGTGCTAACCTAGTTCTAGGTTTCAAACATCATAGGACTCTTTCCTAGGTTCCATTTGTTTCAACATCTCATATTCTCATCAATGAGATGAAGCTATAAAGATGACACCATAGAATGTGTAGACAGGCCAGTGTTGGATGATTGAAAGGGATCAAAAAAGAAGCTGATGTTAGAAACAAGGGCTGAATAAGATGAAAAGTAATAAAAATAAATGTAAAAATAGGTGATTAAATCCAAAGGACAATTGCATTGTACAGACTGGACAGTAGCAATAACTTAGAAACAATCCATGCAACAAAGGCTTCATGATGTTAGTCTAAGTTGTTGTTCAGTTGCTCAGTTGTGTCTGACTCTTTGTGACCCCATGGTCTTTAGAAAGGTTAATGTGAATCAACAGTAAACTGAAAGTTTGTTGAATGAATGAATGAAGGTAGGATAGAATAATAGGAGGGATGAAGAAAAAAGGGAAGGAGAGGGAGGGAGAAAAATGAGGACAAAACGAGGGGAGAGGAGACAGTCTATACGAAAGGTAGAAAAACCCCACAGACCACTCTAGACGGACTGCAGTATAAGTTATGTATGGACAAACTGGATACTCTCAGGAGCGATCTGTCAAATCAATGCCATTCAAAAACCGCTTGGAGGAATCATGCATTTTTAGTCCTGGATATCTGATAAGCATGTTCAAATACCCTAAGAACTTCAGTGGGAAAAGGAAACTGAGGTGGTGTTGTTTAAACAAGTAAGACAAATGAATGGCAGGGACAAAGCAGCAGAATTAGACTCTGTAAGCATATCTTACATCCAAGGTAAGAGAAATCCAACTAAGACTGTAGGTGTTGCAAGAGAGCATCAGAGGGCAGACACACTGAAACCATAATCACAGAAAACTAGCCAATCTGATCACATGGACCACAGCCTTGTCTAACTCAATGAAACTAAGCCATGCCGTGTGGGGCCACCCAAAAGGGGCAGGTCATGGTGGAAAGGTCTGAAAGAACATGATCCACTGGAGAAGGGAATGGCAAACCACTTCAGTATTCTTGCCTTGAGAACCCCATGAACAGTATGAAAAGGCAAAATGATAGGATACTGAAAGAGGAACTCCCCAGGTCGGTAGGTGCCCAATATGCTACTGGAGATCAGTGGAGAAATAACTCCAGAAAGAATGAAGGGATGGAGCCAAAGCAAAAACAATACCCAGTTGGGGATGGGACTGGTGATAGAAGGTCTGATGCTGTAAAGAACAATATTGCATAGAAACCTGGAATGTTAGGTCCATGAATCAAGGCAAATTGGAAGTGGTCAAACAGGAGATGGCAAGAGTGAATGTCAACATTCTAGGAATCAGTGAACTAAAATGGACTGGAATGGGTGAATTTAACTCAGATGAGTTACTACTGAGGGCAGGAATCCCTTAAAAGAAATGGTCAACAAAAGAGTCCGAAATGCAGTACTCGGATGCAGTCTCAAAAACGAAAGAATGATCTCTGTTTGTTTCCAAGGCAAACCATTCAGTATCACAGTAATCCAAGTCTATGTCCCAACCAGTAACACTGAAGAAGCTGAAGTGGAACGGTTCTATGAAGACCTACAAGACCTTTCAGAACTAACACCCAAAAAAGATGTCCTTTTCATTATAGAGGAATGGAATGCAAAAGTAGGAAGTCAAGAAACACCTGGGGTAACAGGCAAATTTGGCCTTGGAATACAGAATTAAACAGGGCAAAGGCTAATAGAGTTTTGCCAAGAGAACGCACTGGTCACAGCAAAAACCCGCTTCCAACAACACAAGAGAAGATTCTACACATGGACATCACCAGATGGTCAACACAGAAATCAGATTCATTATATTCTTGGCAGCCAAAGTTGGACAAGATCTATACAGTCAGCAAAAACAAGACTGGTAGCTGACTGTGGCTCAGATCATGAACTCCTTATTGCCAAATTCAGACTCAAATTGAAGAAAGTAGGGAACACCACTAGACCATTCAGGTATGACCTAAATCAAATCCCTTATGATTATACAGTGGAAGTGAGAAATAGATTTAAGGGTCTAGATCTGATAGATAGAGTGCCTGATGAACTATAGACGGGGGTTCGTGATATTATACAGGAGACAGAGATCAAGACCATCG
The DNA here is from genome assembly GCA_006410635.1 of Cephalophus harveyi. Taxonomy (NCBI): domain Eukaryota; kingdom Metazoa; phylum Chordata; class Mammalia; order Artiodactyla; family Bovidae; genus Cephalophus; species Cephalophus harveyi. The sequence continues at coordinate 192,687 of SJYT01007040.1, read as the reverse complement.
CCATGGAAAAGAAATGTAAAGGAGCAAAATGGCTGTCTGGGGAGGCCTTACAAATAGCTGTGAAAAGAAGAGAGGCGAAAAGCAAGGGAGAAAAGAAAAGATATAAGCATCTGAAGGCAGATTTCCAGAGAATAGCAAGAAGAGATAAGAAAGCCTTCCTCAGCAATCAATGCAAAGAAATACAGGAAAAGAACAGAATGGGAATGACTAGAGATCTCTTCAAGAAAATTAGAGATACCAAGGGAAAATTTCATGCAAAGTTGGGCTTGATAAAGGACAGAAATGGTATGGACCTAACAGAAGCAGAAGATATTAAGAAAAGGTGGCAAGAATGCACGGAAGAACTGTACAAAAAAAGGCTTTATGACCCAAATAATCATGATGGTGTGATCACTCACCTAGAGATAGACATCCTGGAATGTGAAGTCAAGTGGGTCTTAAAGCATCACTATGAACAAAGCTAGTGGAGGGGATGGAATTCCAGTTAAGCTATTTCAAATCCTGAAAGATGATGCTGTGAAAGTGTTGCACTCAATATGCCAGCAAATTTGGAAAACTCAGCAGTGGCTACAGGACTGGAAAAGGTCAGTTTTCATTCCAATCCCAAAGAAAAGCAATGCCAAAGAAGGCTCAAACTACTGCACAATTGCACTCATCTCACACGCTAGTAAAGTAATGCTCAAAATTCTCTAAGCCAGGCTTCAGCAATACGTGAACCGGGAACTCCCTGATGTTCAAGCTGGCTTTAGAAAAGGCAGAGGAACCAGAGATCAAATTGCCAACATCCGCTGGATCATGGAAAAAGCAAGAGAGTTCCAGAAAAACATCTATTTCTGCTTTATTGACTATGCCAAAGCCT
>SJYT01007040.1:127223-191555 GCA_006410635.1 Cephalophus harveyi | reverse complement strand
TGGATGGCATCACGGACTCGATGGACGTGAGTCTGAGTGAACTCCGGGAGATGGTGATGAACAGGGAGGCCTGGCGTGCTGCGATTCATAGGGTCGCAAAGAGTCGGACACGACTGAGCGACTGAACTGAACTGAACTGATACTGACTGACTCTGCTAATTTGCACATAGCGTGCTTTATCTTGTAAATATAATAGTCCATCCAGCATTCTCCCTTTGTGAGCAATCCCTCTTTACTCTCATAAATTATATGAATGGATATGAAGCATATTTTCCTTTTTTCAATAGAGACTATTCCCAAAAGTAGCCTTAAACATGCCAAACATCTGCTCCTACACACAGTTCAATACATGATACTGATATGTATTATCACTGGGTGAATTCTGAATACAAGGCCAATGTAACACACTCCTGAACAACTCCTTCCTTCTCCCCTGGCCTAGTCACAGAAAGCTCAAGGAAATCAGAATAATTCTAATATTTTCCAAAATGAGCTATAACTAAGCAGGTAAATCTACTAAAATGAAAACCACATTATGAATTAGAATGTAGAATGTAGAAATGTACAGATGTACATTCTAAATATATTAGAATGTAGAAATCTACATTCTATCATTTAGAATGTAGAAATCTACATTCTACCATTTAGAATGTAGAGCATTCTAAAATCTAAATATAAATAAGTATAATCACAAATGTTTCTCTAATGAATATTTAAAAATATATAAGTACTTTACTCTCTGTTGTACTTTAATACTCACAGAGATTGCTTTTCCATACTGTGAATTGTTCTTGGAGTTGGGCAGACTTTATTGCCTGCTAAAGATCAGAGGGTACAACTGTATACTCTTTTTTTAATTCAACAAATACTTATCTATGTCTTTTCTAGCTGCTGGATATATCACTATGAAGAAAACAGATATGGTACCTGTTCTCATGGAGCTTACTTTCTAGCGGAAAGATCAGCCATAAGAGGTAAATGGTTAATGGCAAGGATTATTTAAGTTATGAAATTTTTTTAGCTATGCAGCATGTGGGATCTTAGTTCCCTGACCAGAGAACCTCCTACATTGGAAATGTGGAGTCTTAACCACTAAATAGTCAGGGAAGTCCCTAAGTTATGAGTTTTAATGCTAGAGTATCTTTCTGACTCAGGGCAACAAGGTATTTTTGTTTCATTCAAGTGAGTCAAACACTATACCCATCAGTCTGTTTTCCCTTGATGGGCTTCAGATGGAGAACACTGATGGTTTTAGGATTTCCTTAAATCTACTGGGGTTTTTTTTTCAGTCTTCTTTTCTTTAGAATTTCTACCCACAATTTTTATTTTTTTATCTTAACACTTCTGATTTCAAAGTTTTGCTTAACTTTGTCCTTTCTTGAGGAAAAAGAGCTTGTATGTTCTCAGTATGAATCAAGACTTTTTTTTCATTAAATAAAGATACTATTACAAACATATTCCAAACTAATTATCTTAAATTATCAAAATAACCATTCTCCACAGTACTGTTGACTATTTTACTATTTTTTCTGTCTTTTCCTCATTTAACTATCTACCCACAGCTTGAAAAAAAAAGCATCTCACCTGTATGCTTTATTCCATCATCAACTGTTCTCCAGGCTTTCTAGTTTCAATGATCACATTTTTAGATGTGGCTACTCTTCACTACTTCTATTTGCATACAGTACAACAAACTACTCGACATTCCCTCTTGGAAAACCTCCACCCCCAGCTTCTTCACCTTGTCATTAGATAGATCGCCTTAGTTTCACGTCATTAGTTTTTGAACGAATATCTTTATTCTGTTCCCAGGGGGCCATACAGTCTAGTCTGTCACTACTTACACCTGAATGACTAAAACAACTTCCCCCAAAAGTTTCATACCTCAATTTCTCTCCCTTGCAATTGATCATGTACACTAAATCACAGTTAATCTTAAAACAGTATGCCATTGCCCCTCTCTGTCTTCTCCGCCTTGGAGCAGCTCTTGCCACTGCCCCCACCCCCAGAAAATACATGCCTGCCCCAAGTTCATCTCTTTGCACTCACTGGTCAGGATTACCTCTCAGCTGCTGAGCCAACCACTCTCTGTGATGGTACTAACAGAAGAGAGCTGCAGCTTGGCAGTCACATGTCCCCTGACCTTACTTATCTCTAACAGCAGCTTCCAAAATAGCACCATTTCAAGGGACATTGACACGGCAGCCAAGTTCATTTGGGTTGGAACTGCCACAGTCAGAGGGGCTTGGCTCTGGGGTAGGGATTAAGACTGTGTTTGGGAGCCTCAGCAATGGTGCAGAGAATCCTTCTCTGAAGCTACAACTCTTCTCTGAAGCCATTCCAGGCTTTGCCCTCTTGAAAACCATGGGGGTCTTTTGCCTGAGGATGGCCTTTCTCATCCTCTTTGCCATGTGAAGGAGCTGTCTCCATCTTGCAGGGTTCTTTTATTCCACATCTTGTCTGGAAGATCCCCTGGAGAAGGAAATGGCAACCCACTCCAGTATTCTTGCCTGGAGAATCCCATGGACGGAGGAGCCTGGTGGGCTACAGTCCATGGGGTCACAAAGAGTCGGACACAACACTGACTGCAAATAAATAAAATTTGTCTGTTCTGTATATTTATGTCCCTATACCTTTCCAAGCAGCCGAGAAAAAAAAAAATGGTCAACTGAAGGTTTGACAGAGGGAAAACAAATAGTAAATACTGTATGAATAAGAAAAATTATAGCCTGTCATTACCCTAGCTAGGAATGCACCTTGGCTCCCTAATACCCACAGAATCAAGTTTCTTTTTCATGAACTTAGTGCTTGGAAAAGATAATGCTGAAACTGAATAATTCTATTATTAAAGTGACCTTTTCATTTAGGAGGATTATAAATAACCTGTTTGGTCCCTGAAAACGATTTTGGATTTTTCAGGCTTATGTGCCATTGGCTGCTATGACTTAGGTACCTACATATGTCTCCTCACATTATCTAGCTAAAACTTTCCTAATTATCTTCCTTCCAAGTTTCTACCAAGCTCCTTCCACACAGCATACACACGCATGCACACACACACACACACACAAAGGAAGGAAGAAAAAAAAAAGCTTTTAGAAATAATTTACTGAGTTCACTGACATAAATGGGAGTTATAAGAAGCACAGCAAACTACTTCAGCATTATTTTGGCCAAATGTATATACCTTTCCCATTTCCTTTACACCCACATGAAACCTACACTATGTCTTTTTCCATAGGCTCCAGCTCAGTAGCTTGAATTAATTACAGAATGACATTCTACAGGCAACTTTTGGTTCAACATCCACAAAATAAAATCAGCTCAGCCTTTGAAGAGAGGATCTACTAGTGATTAATAAATTCACCACTGCCCAGGAGGATAAAAAATAAAAAGAACAAACTGATTGCTTTGTTGTGACTTCAAACTAAATATTTATATTCTATGTATTTTACTTGTTGAAAGAACAAGACTGCAATTTGAATTTATTAGTAACTGAAGCAGAACTAACGAAAGATTCCTTATTAGGATGTTCTAGCCACCTTTTCTAAAACATCTATTTCTTCTTTCAGGAAGATTAAACGTATGAAAGAAATTCAAGTTTCTTTTATTAGTATCATAACTAGCTCTAGCAATCAAGGGAAAGGAAGTTTCTCTTATCTTTCTGCCATATTTTATTGTAGTTAAATTAATACTTGTAGTTGTATTATGTCTTTCATACAAGTTAACTGATGCTTAAAGTCCAACATTTTTCCCTTTTTTATAATAATTAGTTTCTATTATCATAAATGTACTAGACTCTGAGAAACTCCGTAGACTCTTATATTTGCTATTTTTGCATTTTTCAAGATTCCCTAAAAACTATTCAAACTTAATACACATCAGTTCAGTTCAGTTCAGTCGCTCAGTTGTGTCCAACTCTTTGCGACCCCATGAATCGCAGCACGCCAGGCCTCCCTGTCCATCACCAACTCCCGGAGTTCACTCAGACTCACATCCATCGAGTCAGTGATGCCATCCACTCATCTCATGCTCTGTCGTCCCCTTCTCCTCCTGCCCCCAGTCCCTCCCAGCATCAGGGTCTTTTCCAATGAGTCAACTCTTCACATGAGATGGCCAAAGTATTGGAGTTTCAGCTTCAGCATCAGTCCTTTCAATGAACACTGAGGACTGATCTTCAGAATGGACTGGTTGGATCTCTTGCAGTCCAAGGGACTCTCAAGAGTTTCCTCCAACACCACCATTCAAAAGCATCAACTCTTCGGTGCTCAGCTTTCTTCACAGTCCAACTCTTACACCCATACATGATCACTGGAAAAACCATAGCTTTGACTAGACGGACCTTTGTTGGCAAAGTAATGTCTCTGCTTTTGAATATGCTCTCTGGGTTGGTCATAACTTTCCTTCTAAGGAATAAGCATCTTTTAATTTCATGGCTGCAATCACCATCTGCAGTGATTTTCAAGAGCAAAAAAATAAAGTCTGACACTGTTTCCCCATCTATTTCCCATGAAGTGATGGGACCAGATGCCATACATGTATATATAATATACATTAATACGCATAAGCAGTCTCACTAGATGAGATCATAGTCAATTATTGCTTAACCCACTTCTCAATACCACTGTATAGGAGCTTCAGGCTACCAGCATTAACTTCATTGACTTGGAGAGTACAAAGACATAAGTCATATTGCAGGTCACTGGCAAATAAGTGTGCTTAAATACTTCTGTATCTGTATGACAATATTTACTTAACAAACACATAGAATACTTGCTATGTTCAAAGACTTTTATGAATATAAATTCATTTACTCTTTCTAAAAACCTTGTGAGCTAGGTAGCATCATGATCCCCATTTATAAACAGAGAAACTGCAGCATAAATAGGTTAAGGGTCTTGCCCAAGTCCACAGAGTTAATACAAGGAAAATTCACAATGCGAACCTAGCAATCTGGCTCCAGAGTCTGAGCTCTTAAATGCTCTGCTAGGCTGCCTCTCCATCTTCAAAATTATTTGCATATTTAGAATATAATTTCAATACTAAGGATAGTAAAGCTTTTAATTTTGTGAAAAAAATAACATTTTTCCTTTCATATCTGAAATCATTTTGTGGCTGCTCCTACATAGACACCCAAGGTCTCCCTGACCCCACAGCACACTGGCTCAGGTGCCCTCTTGCTTTGCACCATCCAGCTCTGTGCCTTCTCCTATGGCAGCATCTATCACGATTTCTGCATATTAAATACTATTTTCTTTCAGAGCAAGGAATATGTCTTTTCATAGTTGCATCACAAACACGTACCTATGCAGATAAAGCATTGTTACAAGTCATCCAGCAGCCAGAGTTAAATGACTTCCTTATCAAGTTCTGACACTCCTAATAGCAGATTAGGACTTTCCAGGTGGCTCAGTAGTAAAGAATCTGCCTACCAATGCAGGAGAGGCAGGTTCAGTCCCTGGATCTGGAAGATGCCCTGGAGAAGGAAACGGCAGCTCCCTCCAGTATTCTTGCCTGGAAAATCCCATGGACAGAGGATCCTCGCAGGCTACCATCCATGGGGTCACCAAAGAGTTGGACACGACCTAGAGACTAAACAACAACATCAACAACAAATAGATTTATTCTCTTTACCCACGGAAGTAGGCACACTCCAGTTTTAAAATTAGCCAACATGTGGAGATAGGCTTGGCATTTGAAGGAAATGATACTGCAGAAAAACAGGTAAATGGATGGTCCACTTTCTTCTTGGCATAGGGCTTTCAAAATTTGAGAGGCTTCGAACTTATCAACACTAGAGTTTCTCATCTGAAGAAGTGGCAGCTCAGTTGCACTGAGCATTTGAAGTTAAAAGCCAAGGAATATATACAAAGCTCCTCTGACAAAACACTACCATCCAAACCTCACAGCAAGCAAACAATTGCCAGCTAGTGCATTGCTCTGCACAAGAAATGACATTATGTCATTTTATGCAAAGGACATTAAAACAACTTGTCAGTTTAGCAGAGGATCTAGATACACCAGGAGAAGGCTTTCACGTATCACTTTAAGCATTTCCAGGAAAATTGCCATAGAAGCTCTTAAAACACAATAATTTGAACTTAACTAGACTTAACCAACACAAACTATAACTTTTCTAAAGTGCCTATTTATAAGTGCAAGGATTTGTTAGAAGAGCTCTACTCACTCTAAGAAAAGAAAGTTCTCCAGAGACATGGTGATTTATTTACTTTTGTCCAGCAACATTCGCTCATCAAATTGTTAGTTATGTACCCTTTAGTGCTAGGCACTCTACTCAGTGTACTTACAGGAATCATTTTTCTGCTGATAAAACCATATTTTTAAATAGGGTTAATAATTTCCAGCTACTTTGTCAAATTTAACAACAGTAGATAATAAGTTTTTATAAACATGGGAATAAAGCAGAATTTCAGTGGACACAATTCTACATTTTTTGTTGAATGCCAGGAACATATGTAGGTATGTGTCAGCTTATACATGTAGTTTGAATGTTCTGATTAATTAGCCATTTGGCATTTTTGCCTAATTTGATCAGTCAGTTTCACTGAAATAGTCAAACTGGATTTAGAGTGTAGACAGGGATGGCTGCAGGACCATAACATGAGAGGATGAATGGACATCAGAAGACCAGCTTCCCTGGACCACAAGCTTCTGAGCATAAGAGCCATGGCTTCTGCGGTTCTGGGGCTGGATGCATTTCCCATTACAGGCCCGGCATCAATATATCAGAGCTTGAATAAATGACCCCACATAACCTCTTTCAAACATATAAAACTATTTTCCATTTATAAAAATTTCCAGAGATACCAGACATGAAGATGGCCACTTGGCTGTTACCCTTATAATACTAACTAAATGCAGAGATCATATTGAGGCTCTTAAAGCAAAATGATTTGAAACTAACTAGATTCATGAACCAAGGCAAAGTATAACTTTACTAACAACTATTCACTTCAGTGAGATTTCCTTAAATGCTCTTAACTTTTCATCCCTGATACTGTTTTATTTTGGGTTTTGGTTTTTTACCTTTTGGTTATCTTTGGGGGGTACTCTAATTATTGTTAGAGCTAACAAAATAATAAATCATAACTCTGCTTCTTGGTAACCAGCTTAAATTCTTTTAATAATACATGATTATTCAAGCTTATCTCTTTTTCAAAATATTGGTAATATTATAATACGAAATGTGCACCCCCCGCCCCGCACCGTACTGTTGGTACTCTTTCTACTACAATGCATGTCTGCATAATCTCTTAACTAAACTCTAAGCTACAGCAGGGCCAGGTTCCCATCCCTTTTTCTTGCCATCTCTGACAGGTTACACATGACAGTGCTCCAGAAACATGTTGGAGAAAGATAATTAAGTACTGCAAAACTGAGGACCAGGAGCTAGCAAAGCAAAGTGTCCCAAAGCTCTCTGATGGAAAACTGAATTACACATTCTACAAGAAGTGAATTACAGATTCTACAAGAAGTGAAATATTCTCTTTTACTCTCCCTCTTTTAATCATCACTTTTAAAACTTGTGCATCATCATAATCAAATTCCACTAGTGCTAACCTCACAGTGTCAACTTTTTGATGTATTTATCGGGCAAACCCAAGAGCCATTCTTGGGCCCTAGCCACCTTCTTCTGTGATTAGGAACCCTAACAGTTATTTTTCCTGCTTCTCTTGTAGCCAAGGATTCTCATGTGGCACAGTTCTGGCTGGCACTATCACTTGCCTGGTCTTCCTGTCCTGAACATATGATGTCTAAACCTGCATTTTGCACATTGCAACCATGAAGCAAAAAAAAAAAAGGTGAAAATGAAAGGCCAGTTTGTTGGGAACAGTAAAAGCAAAGATAACATAGCATTATTGAACTATGCAAGCAAACCAATGTAAGCAGTCTGCTTCTTTCAGAAATTTGATGTGAGGAAAAGATTTTTATTTGTGTAAGCCACTGTTAACAGTCAAATGCCTTTCAACTGAGGTATTGATTAAGACAGTTATGGTTTAAATCCCAGTTCTGCCTTTTATTAACTATCTGACTTTGGGCAAATTACTGAACATCTCTAAGCTAAGTTTCTCATCTGTATAATGGACACAAGTATAACTGCCATGAGAGGACTGACTGTTGTTAATTATTGTGAGAAATATGAAATAACCCATGTAATTAGCAGAACTTTAATATTACTCTCAAACATTAAAGATACATATATACTAATACTAAAATATAAACACATACAAATATTTTTAAAGTAAATGCTGTGTCTTTTCTCCTTCCAAAAAATTGCATATAAAAATTAAACATTTAGGGTGGTAGACAATTCAACTTCTTGTAAAATAATTTTCACTGTATATCTCTTTTACGTCAAGACATCTACAATTAGCATTAAAATGTATAAATATACTTGTGTGTGATTGCATTAGGTGGTACTATAATTACTATAATTAAAATTTTTTGTTCTAGTTATTGTCATAGAAAAACAAACCGCTTCCTCAAGCATAAGGATAGACTGGAATGGCTCACAGTAACTCTCAACTTTCTCTTACCATCTCACCCAGAAACCCAAGTCATTGTGAATCTTTACCATTTCATTTAGTAGGATATTTTCAGAATATTCAACCATATCTTTTGGATCACTAAAGAAAACAGCAGGTCTCTGGGTTTTGTTTCCCCTTGTTTTAGTCATAAGCACAGCTTCACCTCAACAAGATCATCATTCCAAATGCTTCTCTTTGGAAGCTTTATCTTGCAAGGTTAATAAAAGACAGTGTTCCTAAGCCTAGAGATTTTTCATTTATAGCTTTCCATTAAGATTCTTAAAGGTAGATATTATTCCAATTAAATATTTAAAGGTAGATCCTTTTATGAAATAGCTTTTTTATTAATTCAAAAAGAGATAATTATTTATACTTCTAAATCCTTTCTAATAGGATTTGAATTGACCTACAACAAAAGACATAAAGAGATCAAGATGGAAATAAATCAAAACATACCACAGTACTAGGAAAGTAGATGCAAATATAAAAATCATCATTGATGTGATTATGCGCAACATTCAGCTCTGAGCTTCCATGAGACTAAGAAGAAAATGGAAATAAAGTTGATTAAGCAATTTCTCACAGCTTTATAGAGTAGAGCTGTAATACTTTTATATACTGATTCCGAGTGTGGCCTTGGTACTAAATTCCATTAGGAATTTATCTTATGGGACTTTTTTCAAGGAAAATTGAGTTTCATAATATTCAGTATTTTCATCAATGAGGTTCACTAGCTGCTTTGAACTCCAATAAAAGTCAATAGCATGACATTATGCCAGTAATTTTAAAATTATTTTTAGCCATGGAACCAGGGAAATAAAATACTATGCAGCAGCTCATATATAACACGGACAAATAAGAACTGCTCTAATTGAAACAGAATTAAAGGGCCTGAAGCTAGCATAATCACTGACTACAGACTCTGGGTAAGGAAAAAGCCTGTGTAGCCAACAAACTGATCATATTAGTTACAAATATTAAAATGGAAATAAAATGTCCTGCAGCTAATATCACATTTAATGGTAAAAGATTGCATATCCTCTCCCTACGACTGGGCACAAGGCAATGAATGTCTACCCACATCAGTGCCACTATACTTGACACAGGAGGCTCCAGCCAGCACAATCAAGAAAAGGAATGCAGGAGGGAGGAAATACCAGGCACACAGATAGGAAAAGAAAAAGTAAAACTATCTTTACTCACAGTCAATCTGATTGAGTACTGGGTGTATAGAAAATCTTTAATAAAAAAAAAGCCACTAGAACTAAGCAAGGTTGTAGCATACAAGATCAATAGCAAAAGAATTATTACTTATACTTCTATATACAAACAGAAAATTGGAAATGAAACAGAAATACATTTATGATAGCATCAAAAAACTATGAAATACTAAAATTTAACAAAATGTGTGCACAAGTAGGATACTTCAAATTACAAAATATTACTGAGAAAAATTAAACAAGTCTTAAGGAAGTTGCTGAAGACTAAATTGTATACCTCCCATCTAAATTAATATGTTGGAGCCCCAGTTTACAATGTAATGGTATTTGGTAATGGGACCTTTGGGAGGTAACTGGGTTTAGATGAGATAATGAGAGTGAAGCTCTTATGATGAAATTAGAGCCATTATAGAAGGGAAAACATGAGAGGGCTTATTCCTCTCTCTCTACACACAACACAAGAGGTCATGCAAGCACACAGCAAAATGGCAGCTGCCTCTAAGTCAAGCTAAAGAAGCCTCAGCATAAAAACTACTTTGCTAACTTGATGTTGGTCTTCCCAGCCTACAGAACTGTAAGAAAACAAAATTCTGTTTTTTTAAGGCATCCAGTCTATGGTATTTCATTATGACAGAGATATACCATGTTCACGGGTCAGTTGGCTCAACGTTGTTTATCAATTCACTCAAAATTGTTCTACAAATTCAGCACAATCTCAATTAAAATCCTAGCAGGCCCATAAGAAAGAAAGTGAAGTCGCTCAGTCATGTCCAACCCTTTGCAACCCCATGGACTGTAGCCTACCAGGTTCCTCCATTCATGGGATTTTCCAGGCAAGAATACTGGAGTGGGTTGCCATTTCCTTCTCCAACATAGCTCAACAATTCCATTCCTAGATATATACCTAAAATAATTGAAAACAACCACTAAAACAGATATGTTAATGTCAGTGTTCACTGCAGCATCATTGACAATAGCCAAAAGTTAGAAACAACTCAAGCGTCCCATCCACAGATGAATGGATAAACAAAATGTGGCACATTTACATAATGGAATATTATTCAGCCATAAATTGGAATGAAATTTGATATATGCTACAATATGAATGAATCTTGAAAACATTAAGTGAAATAAGTTAGTCACAAAAGAACACACAATATATGATTCCATTTATGTGTGATGCATAGAATAGGCAACTTCATAGAGGCAGAAAGCAGATTAGAGATCACCAAGGGCTGGGGAGTATTGAGTATTGCCCCTTAATGGGTACAGACTTTCTGTTTGGGGTCATGAAAATTTTCAGAAATAGTAGTAATAGTTGCATAACATTGTGAATGTAATTGATGTCATTGAATTGTATACCTTAAAATGGTTAAAATAGTAAACATTATGTTTTATATATTTTACCACAATAAACAAAAATATTTACAAAAGAAAATCCTAGGAAGTTGGTTTTTTTTTTTTTTTTTTAGAAAACAAGTTGACTATAAAATATACATGACTATATGAAGGACCTAGAACAGCCAAAATCACTTTGAAAAGAGTAACTAAGTTGAAGAACTTATACTACCTGATCTGAAGACTCACACTAAGGCTAAAATAATCAAAAGAGTGTAGTATTAGATATGTAGCTCTAATATGATCTATATAGATATATAAGTCAATGGAGGAGAACTGAGTATCTAGAAATACATTTACATACAATCAATTAATTTTTGACAAGATGCCAAGGTAATTCAATACTGAGAGGAGTCTTTCCAATGAATGGTGAAGAACATCTGGATGTGTACATGAGTAAGTGAACTTTGACCTTTCTTCAGATTATACATCAAATTAACTCAAAATGGATCACAGACCTAAATATAAATACCAAAGCTATAAATCTTCCTAAAGGAGAAAACTTTGCAAAAATCCAGAATTAATCAATTGAATTTCACCAAAATTAAAATCAAATCTTGAGAAACCCGATTAAGAAAATAAAAAGCTAACCACCAAAACGGGAGGGACCAAGATGAAATGTTACACATATATGTATCTATATATGCTGCTACTGTTTAGTCACTAAGTTGTGTCCAACTCTTTGTGACTCCGTGGACAGTAGCCCACCAGACTCCTCTGTTCATGGGATTTCCCAGGCAAGGATACTGGAGTGGGTTGCCATTTCCTTCTCCAGGAGATCTTCCCAACTCAGGAATTAAACTCAAGTCTCCTGCTTGGAAAGTGGATTCTTTACCACTGAGCCACTTGGGAAGCCATGTATATATGTGTATATATACATGCACACACATATGTGTGTATAGAGCATATGTATGTAAATGTACATATATTTTCACATGTGTGTGTATATATATGAATTTATGTATTTATAAATCCATATATATATATGAATTGATGTGCATGCATGTGTATCTGACAAAGGACTTGTATCTAGAACTTAATAAGACAACAAAAACCTATCATAAAAAATTATCAAAAGGTTTGAACGCTTTATAAAAGAAGATACACAAATGGCAACTAAGTACATCAAAAAATACATAACTACATCAGTCAAAAGAAAAGTGCAAATTTAAACCATATTAACATACCATTGCAAACCCATCAGAATGGCTAAAAATTTAAAAACTGGATCAAGTCTCATGCAATGCTGTTGGGACAATAAAGTGGTATAATTACTTTGTAAAGCAGTTTGGCAGGTTGCTATAAAGTTCAACACACATCTGTCATATGACCCAACAATCCAAAGAATGATTAAACTATATGCCTACCCTAGAAGAATATCCATGGCAGATTTGCTCTTAGTAGCCAAAAAACTGGAAACCAAACCAACTATCCATCGATAAGTGAATGGATAAACAACTTGTGAAACATGCATTCAATGGACTACTACTTAACATTAAAATATATAGACCATTTTACTATTGTTACATGCAATGACACAGATTAATTTAAAAAACATTTTGCTGAGCAAAAGAAGACATACATACTATATCATTCCATTTATACAGAATTTCAGTACAAGCAAAACTATTTTTTATTTTATTATTATTATTATTATTATTTACTTTACAATATTGTATTGGTTTTGCCACACATCAACATGAATCTGCCACAGGTCTACACGTGTTCCCAATCCCGAACCCCCTCACCCTCCTCCCCCCGCCACACCATCCCTCCGGGTCATCCCAGTGCACCAGCCCCAAACACCCTGCACCCTGCATCGAACCTAGACTGGCGATTCATTCTTATATGATATTATACAGGTTTCAATGCCATTCTCCCAAATCATCCCACCCTCACCCTTTCCCACAGAGTCCCATTTGTTTATTTTTGTTTTTATTTCCAGTATTCTGGGAGGTGGGTCATAGAGAATCCTGCTGTAATTTATGTCAGAGAGTGTTTTGCATATGTTCTCCTCTAGGAGTTTTATAGTTTCTGGTCTTATGTTTAGATCTTTAATCCATTTTGAGTTTATTTTGTGTGTGGTGTTAGAAAGTGATCTAGTTTCATTCTTTTACAAGTGGTTGACCAGTTTTCCCAGCACCACTTGTTAAAGAGGTTGTCTTTAATCCATCGTATATTCTTGCCTCCTTTGTCGAAAATAAGGTGTCCATAGGTGTGTGGATTTATCTCTGGGCTTTCTATTTTGTTCCATTGACCTATATTTCTGTCTTTGGGCCAGTACCATAATGTCTTGATGACTGTGGCTTTGTAGTAGAGCCTAAAGTCTGGCAGGTTGATTCCTCCAGTCCCATTCTTGTTTCTCAAGATTGCTTTGGCTATTCAAGGCTTTTTGTATTTCCATACAAATTGTGAAATTATTTGTTCTAGCTCTGTGAAAAATACTGCTGGTAGCTTGATAGGGATTGCACTGAATCTATAGATTACTTTGGGTAGTATATTCATTTTCACTATATTGATTCTTCTGATCCATGAACATGGTATGCAAAACTATTTTAAAATGACAGAAAATAGATTAGTGTTTGCCCAGGATTGTGGCTAGTGAGAGAGAAGGGTCACTGCAAGGTGGCATGAGAGAACTTTTTTGGATCATGGGATCATCCTATATCTTGATCGTGATGGTGATCACACAGATATGTGTTGTTCATTGCTAAGTCATGTCAGACTCTGCAACCCCATGGACTCTGCAACATACCAGGTTTCCCTGTCCTTTACTATCTTCCAGAGTTATGTCCATTGAATTGGTGATGCCGAAATTCATTGAGCTTTATACTCAGAATCAGAGGAGGCAATGTAAAATCCCATGGACAGAGGAGCCTAGTAGGCTGCAGTCCATGAGGTTGCGAAGAGTCAGACACGACTGAGCGACTTCACTTTCACTTTTCCTTTTCATGCATTGGAGAAGGAAATGGCAAACCACTCCAGCATTTTGCCTGGAGAATCCCAGGGACGGCAGAGCCTGGTGGGCTGCCATCTATGGGGTCACACAGAGTCAGACACGACTGAAGAGACTTAGCAGCAGCAGCAGCATACTCAGAATGGGTGCATTTTATTATGTGTAAATTGTACTTCAATAAAGGTGTGAAACATTGAAGGCGGGAGGAGAAGGGGACGACAGAGGATGAGATGGTTGGATGCCATCACCAACTCAATGGACATGAGTTTGAGCAAACTCCGGGAGCTGGTGATGGACAGTAAGGCCTGGCACACTGCAGTCCATGGGGTCACAAAGAGTCAGACACAACTGAGTGACTGAACTGACTGACTGAAAGGTGTGAAAAATGGAAATAAATACCTGTACCCATGACAAAATCCACTTCCTGAGGCTGTGAAAAAATGGATTGTCAAAACAATACAGCCATGCTCACGCACAGGTAAACAAAAGTATGAGTGTAAGTTCAGTCTTGAGAGTCCCCTGGACTGCAGGAGATCGAGCCAGTCAATCATAAAGGAAATCAACCCTGAATATTCATTGGAAGGACTGATGCTGAAGCTGAAACTCCAATACTTTGGTTACTTGATGCGAAGAACTGACTTATTGGAAAAGACCCTGAAGCTGGGAAAGACTGAAGGCAGGAGGAAAAGGGGACAGAGGATGAGATGGTTGGACGGTACCACCAACTCGATGGATGTGAATTTGAGCAAGCTCTTGGAGTCGGTGATGGACAGGGAAGCCTGGCATGCTACAGTCCATGGAGTCACAAAGAGTCAGACACAACTGAGCGATTGAAACAACTGAAATTCAGTTTGAGATTAAACAAATCCTGAGTCACTAGCAAAATCAAGGGCAAGCTCTCTCTTATGCCCAGCTGAGAAAAGTCCACATTCCTTTCCACCAGCAGTGAACATATTCCAGGTCAATAGCTCAAAAGCCAGAGCCAGAATATAAGGCATTTTCCTCCTGGAAGAAGATAGCTGCTCTGGCAGTGGGTACTTGAGATAGGACTCAGGAAACCTTTGTTAAGGTCAGCTCTCCAGAAGGTATATTCTTTAGTAAACTATTTTATCTGTGAATGGTTTTTGTGCTTTTTTGTCACTTTCATTGCTTACCTACCCAGGACCATCCACTGATTCTCAATTCCTCACCTTCAAGATAGACCAGAAATTATTTTAAAACATTGAAAGCATAACAAAACTAGTGGTTTATACTTTTTTTGCACAGATAAAAATTCATCTTGTTCCCTAAATTTCTTAATAAAGTTCATTTTCAATGATGATGATACTATCAATTTCTAATATTAATATTATGGTTCTCAAACAATTCAGGATCTTAACCAAATCTTTGGAAGTCAATGATGGGCCTTAAACCAGAGTCCAAGGATATGCATTTTAACATCTCCCTAATGATTCTAGTGTAGATAGTCTTCAAACAGTCTGAGAAACACCACTCTCATGGGTTCCCTATTTCATAGCTTTGCCAGAGACACTTAAATTTTTATTCTTCCAACTAGGTTGGAGTGAGTTGACAGACAGGCTAGATAATAATCAAAATACATAATCAAAGTCAATTTAGTCACTATATATTTTCTTCAAATATGTCTCTCATGAAGACATAACAAGATTATTTTTGTGTGGAGTAATATATATCTGATTGCTGACCTTGCTTCTGTTAAACAAATCTTAAATACAAATGGCATGCATTCTATAAATAACATGGTCCTAGGAAAACAACCTATAAAGAATCTTTATACTTAACACTTAGAGAATGGCAACATGGACTGCTTAAAAGAATATGAAAGAGCTTGCTGTTACAGCTTAAATTTTTTCTGAGAAAAAGTGTGAACTCTTACAGGTGGCATCCAGATGGGGAATTAGTCCCTTCTCACTCACAGAAGGAAAGTCTATAAAACCTCTTCCACACAGTGGAGGAAAGGGAAGATAATCTGTGCCAGGAAATTTTACACCCTATGCATTGGATGAGTGTTGCAAAGCTTGGGAGCAACCCATATTAGGTGTAACCGTGTAGTGTCAAATAGAACAGATAACTAAGCTACAGAAACTGAATTGATGAAGAAGCAATATTTCAAAGTCTAAACTTTGAACAAAGATAGACAGATTTCATGACTATGTCTAGTTTTGCTCTTAAAAATGACCAGTGCATCATGAACCCACATGGGTCAACATGCAGTGCAGAAGATGATGAGTTATGGATACAAGTCCTTTGTCATATACATATGCACACACATCAATTCATATATATATATATTATATATAAATTCATATAAGTACATACACACATTCATATATATATATACACGTATCTCCAGAAGAGAACTAGAATGACAATAGGAGAAGATCAGTCACAACTTGCCAGAGACCCTCCTAGCCTCTCATGGTTAAGGATTCACTGACTTGATGGACATGAGTTTGAGCAAGCTCTGAGAGTTGGTGATGGATAGGGAAGCCTGGCATG
This sequence comes from Cephalophus harveyi, assembly GCA_006410635.1. Classification (NCBI taxonomy): domain Eukaryota; kingdom Metazoa; phylum Chordata; class Mammalia; order Artiodactyla; family Bovidae; genus Cephalophus; species Cephalophus harveyi. The sequence goes on along the minus strand of SJYT01007040.1, from coordinate 174,915 downwards.
CTGAGTCCATGGGGTCAAAAAGTTGGACATGACTGAGTGACTGAACTTACTGAACTCCTTAGTGAGTCAAACTGACAGTTAACCCCAGAACAATATGTAGTCACATCTGAATGCAATTGTTTATAGATTTTTCTTTATATATGTGTGTGTGTGCTAGTTACTTAGTCGTGTCCGACTCTCTGCAGCCACATGGACTGTAGCCCACCAGGCTCCTCTGTCCAGTGTGACATCCCATTCTCAGTAATTCCTGTTAAAGACTTTATAGCCACTTTCACTGTTAAGAAAAAGTAGTCAAACTAGGTGAATCCAATCAACAACTGCAACTGTGATAACAGCATCTTTTTTTATTAGTGGCTCTTTTAAAATTTTAAAATTTGTTGTGAGCACTTTAATCTAAAAAATAAATTATTTGAATATGAATTCAATTAAACAACTCAGAAAAGGACTGCACAAGTTTGGAAACAAATTGATGGTCATTTTTAAATAATTAAATTAATAAAATAACAAACAAATTAGTAAGATCAAAGAACCTAGTAGATAAAGTTAAAAATTAAATTACTGACTAAGGGAAACATTTGAGAAAATCAAATGAATGCAGAGAAAAAATATAAAACTAACAAAATTATAAGAAAAATAACATATATAGGAGGTAGAAAAGGTAGATACATGCAAAAGAAAAATATCCGAAGATATGGTTCAACTAAACTCCTCTGATAATTAAGGGGAAAAGAATTAATCTGTATATTGAAAGCACACAATGTCAATTCCAAGAAAAAATTGATAAGCAATGATCACCTGCAAGAAAGACTTTTGGCTACAAATTTTCCCCCAACTTCAAGGGTAAAGAAAAACAACTTAGTTATCAGTTCTTGCTGTCTATTATTCTACCTTCACACATAGAGAAATTTTTAAGATGGTAACCATCAAAATTATAATGACTATTTCTGGGAGTAGAATTTGAGGTGGGCAATCACATTTTTCTTTGCACCTTCCTCTATTGTTCTTATATTTATAATGAACATGTACTACTTTAACAAAAGCAAAACATTATGAAAGGAAGGACGGGAGGAAGGAAGGAAGAAGGGAGGGAGGGAGGAAAAAAGACTATGGATGTGCAAGGTACTATTTTATAACTTTTCTTGTTACCTAATCTTTAACACCACCACGACCCCCAAAAAAAAGAACGGGAAAAAACAGGAGGAAGAAGAGAAAGAAAGAAAAAATTATCATCCATTTTGTATTGATTACAAATCATGTATGTGAATTCTTGGGAACATCTGCTTATATCTGATATATTAGAATTTTACTCAGTGATTTGCCTGATATTTGTCTCTAGAGTATCTGAAAGAGAACTCCGTATATATAGAGACCCAACTGTGCTACTGATTAAAAGAGGTCTGTGTTCCCTAAATACTTACAGTCCACTGTAGGAGAACATAGAAATAATTTAGTTTGCCTGTTTTTTCCCCATTGGAACATACTCTTCCTCAACAAAACCATTCTGGATCATTTTCTACATCCAATTATCTTTTCTACTAGATCTCTGGTAGAATGTCAATTCCCTGAAGACATAGGCTGTGCTGTCTCTTTGTTTCAGATAATGCATGGCTTTGCATGGTGGAAGTATTAAAAATAAAAAATAAAATTGTAAGCTAATTGACAGTTATGGTGATGATATTGTTTCAAATCCCTAAGGCCAGGCTGTGAACTGTCTTGACCAGACATATCTCCAAACATCTGATATTTATTTGTAAGTAGCAGATCTAAGTGACTTTGCCAAGAACAATTATGTTTGCAATGAGTCTCTTAGAATTATCTACTAGCTTCCCATTTCCTCTCTTGGCATTTCACTTAGAATTTTAGCAACTGGCTCACCTTTCTTCCACTATGCCAGGCATTATTTTTAGTAACTTGAATATGTCTTGTTTTCGTTCTCCACTGTGCTCATTTAGCCAACACCAAACCCTACCTACTCCCCACTTGCACCCCAGTACCTGAAAGTGGCTGGAAAAAAAAACACACACTTGAGTTACCTGATCTCATTTAAACTTTTAAGGAACAATTTTAAGAAAACCATTCCTTTTATAAAAATAAATGATGACCATAAATCTCAAGAAACACCTCATCACCATTCAGCATCCTTCTGTGCTTTTATTGTAAGTTCATTTCCTACTCTACCAAAAATTTATTTTATGTACTTTTCTTCTCATCTCAAGCCCTCAATACTCCTTCTGCCTCTCACTCTGGGCTGATGACTTGATTTCTAGTTCACTGAAAAATGCAAAGGAATCAGGAAAAAAAAAAAAAGATCCTCATTTTCTTATCACTGAATCTTCCAGCCTTATATCACATGACCCATACACTTGGTCTTTCTTCCCCATACAATGGAGGACCTCTCCTGGGTCCATTTAAACCAGTGCTCTGGATTCCATTCCTTCTCCCCTATTGATAAATGTTGTTACTGAAATTCTACCCTCCTTTTCTGCTCCCTCTTCATTTTCCCCTGTCTCAACTGGGTCATTGCCATCAGCCTGTAAACCAGTTATAAAAAGTCTCTAATCTTGAAAAGCAAACAAACAAACTAAACTCCCTTGACCCTATTTGCCCTCCAGCTTCTGCCCATTTCTTTGCTTCTCCTTTGGGAAAGAGTATCTCCATTTACTCCCATTCTGTCATTAATCAACTCCAATCAAGCTCAGCCTCCACCTCTGCCACTGCTGCTGCTACTGCTAAGTCGCTTCAGTCGTGTCCGACTCTGTGCGACCCCATAGGTGGCAGCCCACCAGGCTCTGCCATCCCTGGGAGTCTCCAGGCAAGAACACTGGAGTGGGTTGCCATGCCATTTACTTCTCCAGTGCATGAAAGTGAAAAGTGAAAGTGAAGTAGCTCAGTCATGCCGGACTCTTAGCGACCCCACGGACTGCAGCCTACCAGGCTCCTCCGTCCATGGGATTTTCCAGGCAAGAGTACTGGAGTGGGGTGCCATTGCCTTCTCCGACCTCTGCCACAGAGCTGTTCAAATCAAGGTCAATAACAACTTCTATCTTGCTACATCTGTCTCCAAATTACTCAACCTCTCAAAAGTGTTAACTTAATGGATAATAGCTTTGTTCTTGAAACACTTGGTTCACTTGGCTTCCAGGAAAGGATGCTTTACTGGTTTTCCTCTCAATTCTTCAGTGTTTTTTCTGTTTCCACGGCTGGCTCTACCTGTTCTAGATGTTAGCATTCTCAAGAGCTCAGGCCTTGGCTCTCTTTCCTTCTATACTTACTTCTTCCTAAATAATCTCATCTAGTTCCATGATACTATATAATTACCAATAGGCTAAATATTCCCAAATCACACAGATATTATATGGTCCTCATATTCCATATTCGAATCTTTGTATTCTATTTCCAGGCTTCCATCTGTGCCCCAAGCTCACAATTCTTGGTGTCCTGCTGCTTCCTATTCAACATCTCCACTAGGTGGTCTAATAGACTCTTATACTAATGGCCAAAGAAAACTCTTTCTGTCTCCTGCTAGTTCTGAACGTCCCCCAATTATGTCCATCTTAGTTACCAGCACCAGGACCAAAGTGAAACCGCTTGTTATTCATAATTTTGATCAGTATATAATTTTAACTATCCCTTTCCCTCAATCCTGATTCATCTCATCAGCAAATTCTGTGGGCTTTGTCTTCATAAATCCAACATTTATTGGCACTTCCAATGCTATCACATTTGCCCAAACTACATCATTTTTCATGTGAACAACTGCAGTGCTTCCTAACTGGTCTCCCTGTTTTCATTCTTACCTCTCTACATTCCATTCTCCATTGAATAGTCAAATTGAGCTTTTAAAAACAGAGATTAGATTGTATTATTCCCCTTTGAAACTGTAATTGGTATCCATCCACTGACACTCTTTTTGAACCTAATTCACATAGTTCCTTTTTTATTGGAATATAATTGCTTTATGATGTATGTTAGTTTCTGCTGTACAACAAAGTGAATCAGCTATATGTATACATACATATGCCTTCCACCTTCGATCTCTCCCCTCCCCATCCTCTCACCCAGGCCATCACAGAGCATCAGGCTGAGCTTCCCGTGCTGGGCAGCAGGTTCCCACTAGTGATCTATTTTGCACACGGCAGAGTATACATGTCAGTGCCACTCTCCCAGTTCATCCCACCCTTCCCCCTTTCTCCCGCCCCGTGTCTGCATATCCATTCTCTACGTCTGCATCGCTATTCCTGCCCTGAAAATAGGTTAATCTGTACTATTTCTGTTTTTTTTAGATTCCATATATAGTAACCATCGATTGACTCGACGGAATTTTAGAGTCAAGAGTCATGACTCACAGGGTTCCACATAATCTGACCTTTCCTTACCATGTGGAACTCATTTCCTGATCACTCCATTATATTCCTGCCTCAAAAACATACTAAATCTCCATCTCTCAGGACATTTCCAATGCTATCTCCTGAAATTCTCTCCCCTAACATCTTCTCATAAATAGACCCTTTATATCACTCAGATATCCTCTTAAATCACTCAGATATCCTCTCCAGCATCACCGTTGCAATGAGGTCTTGTCTGACCAGACTATGGAAAACCGTGATGTTTAACAGTCATTCTATGTTCCTTTTTTCTGCTTTCTTTTCTTCATAACACCTACCAAGTTTATGAGATGTCTTCACCATTAGAATGTAACTCCCATCCTGCACCATCTTGCCTCTGATTGACTCAAAGAAGCATTCTTCTAGAAAATCTCAGAAAAACTTGGAGAAAAAAAAAAAAAAAAGTGGAAGAAGAAAAAGAAATATGGGCTGAAATTTCAACTGTCCACATTTTAAAGCACATTCATCTTTATAAATATTGCACTATTAAAATTCTTCCTCACACCTCAAGACGTAGGTACTAAATTATCCGTGATGTATTTGTGAAAAGTATGTACTGTTCTCTAAATTATTTAAGAATATTTACATTTTATGTTGAAATCTCTCAGCGTTTGTTCAGATTAACTACTAAAAATAAAACATTCACTGAACTGTGTTTTTGCTTGTAAAAGCATTGCTGCTTGATTTAATTTACATTTGTTAATTTTAAATCATTCAGTAGTTACAAAAACAAAATTCAAAAATTCTAAGGCCACTTTAAAAACAGCCTCTGTTCCCAGTTATTCTAAAGCATCAAGCATTGGTCATGAGAGCATTTTCCATATATTTTTAAGCTGCCTTCTGTATAGCATAAATAAAGGATATATCCACTGCTTATCCAGGGAAAGCAGTTAAAAATCACCTGTTTTGATTTTTCAGTATTTCCAGTATATTCATACCTATATCAGTGGAATAAATTACTTATGAAAATCATTAGAAAATATTACATAACACAAGTCACCATCACAGCTTAAATTTCTAAAGCCTATCTTTCATTTGCCTTCTTTCTTGTTTAAATCTTCCAGGCTGAGTTTTGAGCCACATAGCTTTTCCTGAATTGACAGGGGAAACCAATGATGCAGAACTTACAAGTTTGCTTTCCCATCCCTGCAAAAAATCATTTTGACTTTGATTAAAGTGACTGACCACTGAGGGGCTGACCGAATTGATAGACTGTTATTTTACCTGTTAGAAAATCAATTCTTTCAATCAAGAGGGTTAATCTGATAGTGTTTCAGGTATGACTTGAAATAATGATCTTTATCAATGTTGAGACAACCAGCCCAAAGCAATTGCTAAAGAATGAAGTATTTCAAAACTTACATTCTTAAACTCATTATCTATCACTACATTAATTAGGAATTTTGATCATCTAGACTTATTTTCTGTTGAGTCAGTTTCACAAGACACTAAAGTATTAATATTGGCACATGTATGTATCATGGGAAAACTCTGCTAGCCTTGCCTTGCTTCAGAATTTTGCTAAGAGAACACACTGGTCATAGCAAATACTCTCTTCCAACAACACAAGAGATGACTCTACACATGGACACCACCAGAAAGTCAATACCTAAATCAGACTGATTAATATTATTTGCAGCCCAAGATGGAAACCTCTATAGAGTCAACAAAAATGAGACCTGGAGCTGACTGTGGCTCAGATCATGAGCTCTTTATTGCAAAATTCAGGCTTAAATTGAAGAAACTAGGGGAAAACACTAGACCATTAAAGTATGACCTAAATCAAACCACTTATAATAATTCAGTGAAGGTGACAAATACATTCAAGGGATTGGGTCTGGTAGACAGAGTTCCTGAAAAGTTTGCAACATTATCCAAGAGGCGGTGACCAAAACCATCCCAAGGAAAAAGAAACGAGAGAAGGCAAAGTAGTTGTCTCAGGGGGCCTTACAAATAGTTGAGAAAAGAAGAGAAGCAAAAGGCAAAGGAGAAAGGGAAAAATATACTCATCTGAATGCAGAGTTCCAAAGAATAGCAAGGAGAGATAAGAAGGCCTTCCAACTAAAAAAAAAAATAGAGGAAAACAATAGGATGGGGAAGATTAGTGATCTCTTCAAGAAAACTGGAGATACTAAGGGAACATTTCATGCAAAGATGGACACAATTAAGGGCAGAAATGGTACGGACCTAACAGAAGCAGAAGAGATTAAGAAGAGGTGGCAAGAATACATAGAAGTTATACAAAAAAGCTTAATGACCCGTATAACCATGATGATGAGGTCACTCAACTAGAGCCAAACATCCTGGAGTGTGAAGTTGCTGGGCCTTAGAAACATTACTGGGTACAAAGCTATGGAGGTGATGAAATTCCAGTTGAGCTATTTCAAATCCTAAAAGATGATACTGTGAAAGTGCTGCACTCAATGTGCCAGCAAACTTGGAATACTCAGCAGTCCCCTCAGGACTGGAAAACATCAGTTTTCATTCCAACCCCAAAATAGGGCAATGCCAAAGAATGTTCAAACTATTGTACAATTGCGCTCATTTCACATGCTAGCAAGGTAATGCTCAAAATTCTTCAAGCTAGTCTTCATCAGGATGTGAACCAAGAACTTCCAGATGCACAAGCTGGATTTAGAAAAGGCAGAGGAACCAGAGATCAAATTGCCACATCCACTGGATCATAAAAAAGGCATGGGAATTCTAGGAAAATATCTACCTCTGCTTCATTGACTACACTAAACCTTATGACAGTGTGGATCACAACAAACTGTGGAAAATTCTTAAAGAGATGGGAGTACCAGGCCATCCTACCTACCTTTTGCAAAATCTGTGTGCAGGTCAAGCAGCAACAGAATTGAACATGGAAAAATGGACTGGTTCAAATTTGGGGAAGAAGCACATCAAGGCTATATACTGTCACCCTGCTTATTTAACTTACATGCAGAGTACATCATGCAAAATGTCAAGCTGGATGAAGCATGAGTGGGAATCAAGATTGCCAGGAGAAATACCAGTGACCTCAGATATGCAGATGATACCACCCTTGTGACAGAAAACGAAGAGGAACTAAAAAGCCTCTTGATGAAAGTGAAAGAGGAGAGTGAAAAAGCTGGCTTAAAACTCAACATTCGAAAACTAAGATCATGGCATCCAGTCTCATTACTTCATGGCAAATAGATAGGGGGAAAGTGGAAACAGTGGCAGATTTTATTTTCTTGGGCTCAAAAATCACTGCAGACAGTGAATACAGTCCTGAAATTAAAAGATGCTTGTACCTTGAAAGGACAGCCATGACAAACTAGATAGTCTATTCAAAAGCAGATATATCACCTTGTTGACAAATGTCCATAGAGTCAAAGCTATGGTTTTCGTGTAGTCATGTACTCATGTGAGAGTTGAACCATAAAGAAGGCTGAGCAGCAACAAATTGATTATTTCAAATTATGGTGCTGGAGAAGACTCTTGAGAGTCCCTTGGACGGCAAGGTGATCAAAACAGTCAATTCTAAAGGAAATCAACCCTGAATATTCTTTGGAAGGACTGATGCTAAAGCTGAAGCTCTAATACTTTGGCCACCTAATGCAAAAAACTGACTCATTGTAAAAGACCCTGATGCTGGGAAAGACTGAGGGCAGGAGAAGAAGGGGAATGAGACAGATGATGATGCTTGGATGGCATCACCGACTCAATGGATATGAATTTGAGCAAACTTTAGGAGATGGTGAAGGACAGGGAAGCCTGGAACGCTGCTTTCCATGTGGTTGCAAAGAGTTGGATACAACTTAGTGACCGAACAACAACAATGTATGTATCATCTTAACTTCATGAACACTATCTAGAATGATATTCACTATGAAACATTAATGATATAAAAAGTACAAACCTGACTCAGCATATAGTACCTTTGTAGAATGCCCAAACATTGCTTATATGACCCATAGGGTAAGAAGTCAGTCCACGGAAGGAAGATGGATGCCTCACTCTAAATTATATTCTTAACTTTGTATGTGTTCAATCAAATGTTTTCAACAAAGTTTAACATGAAGAGAATGTTTTTACTTTATCACAAAAATTACATAGCCCTAAAATTTCACAAGTTATAGCCCCACTAGTTTGGGATTATGAAAAAACCCTGGATTATTTTTTTCTTGGTTGAAGTCTATGTTTGCCTCAGTATAGAGAGAAGTTACTCTTCTCTGGATTCTTTTTCAGCCCTTATAGCATGGCCAGAGACTCAGTTCAGTGTTGGCATGTCTTTAACTCTTCTCTAAAGCTCTACAACTTCTCATCTTTTTAAGAAAATTTAAACTAGGTTCAGTCTTTCTCCAGGCGACAGAAGCTGTCTAAAATTTAATAATGTCATTTTCGTCACATTATATTTATTTTTATAGTTGCCTTCTGTTTTCAGCAGAGGATACTGGTTTCTATTCACAGCACTAATATAAAGTTTTCTCTTTAAATAAATTTAGATTGCAAAGTGAGTCAATTTAAAGAAAATATGCAGTAATAACTGTACAGGTGGTAAGCAAGAAGATCTCAAAATCAGGAAAGCAGTAAAAAATGGCTATATGTTGGGAAGTCAATATATAAAAGCCAATACATTTTAAAACTGCATACAAAATGGTAGGAAGAAAACCATCTACTTGGGTGAACAAATTAATTTCAATCTCGTTCCCAGTATTTATTTGCATAACATTGTGTTAATTCTAAATGACTCTTCTATTTATTAAAGTGGACCCATCAAAACCTTTACTCAACAGCATTTTAATAGCTTCTTGCTCAGAACAGTACAAGCTTCAAAGTTATGACTGAACATCCTACAAGAAAAAAAGTTTCGAATTCAAAAACTTTATTCAACAAATGCTTATCAGTCACTAAGAACATCTGACAGGGCAAGCCAGATTTGGGGAGGGATAATAATATTTATGTGTCCACTCATTATTCAAAAGCTATTTTTCTGAGTTGCTATGATGCTCAGTGTCACTTGCTGTATATGATGTAATTAAAGGAAGAGAACAAGAAAGATGCAGAGGAGAAAGAAGATGGGGAGGATCCTGAACTCAAAGAGATTACCATCTCATTGATTATTATTTATTATTGTCCTTGAATTTGACTTATTGTCCTAGATACTATTTCATTTTCTCACATATTTCTTCTTTTTAAAAAAGTGAATGTATTATTCAGTCAGAGGTAATATTTAAGAGACAGTTCCTTCGAGTGTCAGATTCTATGAACCTCAGCAGCAAATTCATAGAATACAAAACAGCACAACCTTAAACCCATGACAATGTTTATAAAATACTGCAGACTCGGCCTTTCACACATTCTTTGTGAAAAGGTGATGCTGCCCCAGAAAGGAAAAGATTTAACATTTAGTAAAATTAAGTCACAGTACCAACTTGAACATATACATTTAATATGAAAACTCAAGTGTGACTTGAGGTTTAATTAACTGCATAAGTTAAAATTTGTGGAAGGAAGCTGCTATCCTTCACAAAACATGAGGCTTCCAATTTTACTAGATTTGTACATCTCACTTAGGATGAATGGAGTTGTGATTCTATATTACATTTGTTTGGTTCAGTGGTAAAGAATCCTCCTGCCAATGTAGGAGATGCAAGTTCGATCCCTGGTTCAGGAAGATCCCCTGGAGAAAGAATTGCCAACCCACTCCAGTATTCTTGGCTGGGAGATCCCATGGACAGAGGAGCCTGGGGCTACAGTCCATGTGGTCACAAAGAGTTGGACACGATTTAGTGACTAAACACCAGCAACAATATATTCGTTAAACTACTTGCATTTATATTCTTGTCTTCCTCTTTAATCTGTCTCTGAAGCCTGTGAGGATTTCTCCTACAGATAAAAACCCCAAATCTATTGTCTTCTAAGGAAGGATAATCGTGTTTTATATGAAGATAGATTTTGATGCTCAATGCTTGAAGTGCATTCTGAGGCACAAAAGGGAAATTTTTTTTTTTTTAAGTTTTGTACCATATGTACTCACACAGTATTATTTTTAAAAATAAAAATCTTAAAGATTACAAGACTTTCTTAATAGCCTACATTCTGTATAACAGTATTTTCTGTAGCTTGTATCATGGCGCGGAATCCCTTCCCTATGCATTTTAAGTGGATGATGTAACTGGAATAAATACTGTGGATAATCCAGCTTCACAAAAGGATTATAAAATAGCTAATCAAGCTAGTCAAGACAAGTTTATCAGTCACCTGTGAATCCACATTTACCATTTTATTACTTAATTTAATTACTTAATTACTTAATTTCATTCAGTAGTATGGAAAGAGAGGTAAATATTTGGTGTCAAAGAAGTTGAGCCAGAAAGCTGGTCCTACAAGGGAACAAGAGTCCAGGGATCCAGCCTTGTGGGGTCTCAATCCTCTGGGTCATTTCGCCAGTTTCTGGGGCCAATTCAAGTCTTCCCAGGTGGCACAGTGGTAAAGAATCTGCCTGCTAATTCAGGAGATGCAGGAAACTTGGGTTCAAACCCTGGGTCAAGAAGATCCCCTGGAGGAGGAAATGGCAACCCACTCCAGTATTCTTGCCTGGAAAATCCCAGGGACAGAGGCACCTGGCTGGCTACAGTCCATAGCGTCACAAAAAGTCAGATACGACTGAGCGACTGAGCTCACAGCTGGGGCCAGTTCTGTTCCCACTGCATCAAATGAGGAAAATACAGGTCCAAACATTAGTAACCTCTCCATTCCACCTGCAGCCCATCTACCTCAGTTCCGATAACCAGCATGGGCTCCTTCTACCACGGCAGTCCCCAACCCCAACACCCCCACTGCATACCTCAGTTCCATTGTCTGCATCATTTCTTGTCTTCTCAGATGGTGTCTCAGGTACTGTGTTAGCAATGGGAAACAAAGAACAAGTCCCTTAGGGCGGCAGTGCTCACTAATTCCTAAGATTTCAGATATCCTGACTCCTGTGGCAACTTCATTTAATTTTGCTTCCTATAAAAGTAAAAATATTGTTATTTTTTTCTTAATGTGAAAAATTTTGCCATATTCCATAATTGCAGCCATTTGGGTCTTCAATTCCACTTAAATAGCATTTTGTGCCTCCGATGTTATAATGAACTGAAGGCTTTTACTTTTTCTTCTTGCAATGTTTTTGCTTTAGTTCTTCCTACAGTGTCTACGATGGACTTGGCTTGCTGATTTCCTTAATTAACTTCTCATCACATAGAATCACTGGAGTATCCTGCTAATTGGAAATGAATATCTCAAAATTATTTTTACCATAAAGGGTTTTTCTTAGCACTACTCTATAAGATGCACCATTTCCCTTTTATTCCTTAAACTCTCTATTTAACTTTAGAGAGTCTTTCCTTCAGGGGAAAAAAAAAAAACAAAAAAAGGGAAATCCCTGGCAGTAACATGGTTAGGGCTCTGAGCTTCCACTGCAGGGAGCATGTGTTCCATCCCTGGTCGTGGAAATAAATCCCATATGCCATGCGGTGCAGCCAAAAAAAAGAGAGGGAGAGAGAAATCAAGGTTTCCTGTCATAAATCCAGGATATTCTTGAGGATTTGGGTGGTGAACTAATTTCCTGCTGTTTAGATCTACTGAAGCTTTCTTGTAGCCAGAAGGGGAAATACTACTTATTCACACTCTGAGGGTAACAGGGAGAAAGAAACAGCCTGGAATCATTGAGGCCATTGATAAAACAGGGAGCTAACACTGGGCTTCATATTTCCAAACTTTCTGTTAAGTAAACAGTAAAGATCTCTGTAGTTTTACAGCACTTTTGATCACGAATTCTTTTACCTGCAACCCAAGCATCCTCGGAGATCCCTACAGGCATAGCTTGACCAGCTCACTGGTTCAAAAAAGGATGAATGGGAAGAGACACAGACTGGGACAGGGAAGAAGGGAGTCTTCTGCTGATGTCTATTCCACCCTTCCTGATCAAGTTCTCTCTGACGATTTTCTGTTTGGCTTTCTACAGTGAACAGAAGCTGTCATCTTCTGCTCAGAGTCTCAGGACAGCAAAGACCTGGAGACTGAAGCAATATCCTCACCTCACCCTCTTCCCAGGTGAAGACGTTTGGGTCATGGCCATTAGTTAATCCACAAAGGATAAGGGAGAGCAGTTGTCTGTGGACCAAAGGAAAGGCTGTCAACAGGGATGTCCTGGTAAACTGGATCTCTGAGAGTGAGAGTAGATGGAGGGGAGCCTTGATATTGTAGCCCTTGCCAATTTTCCTAGTATAAATAATCCCACCATAGATGTCAAACTACCAACAGTTTAATAGCCAGCTGACAATTCTGAATATTTGACAATCAACTCTGGAAAGTCAGTCCCAGATATTAATGGGTTATCTTTTTTTATTTTCTGAGAAACCACTGAGTACCAACAGGAGGCATTATTGAAGGAAAGTCAAGCACACAAAACTGATAATCAATTCTTCTCTTTGTAGAGCTTACCATTTAACTGCAAGTTCAGCAACATTTGTAAAATAGAACTAAAAATCATTTTTAAGACAACATATTTAGAAGTGCAAATTAACTGAAAGCAAAGTGATATCTAAGCACCTAAGACATAAAGAAAATGAGTACAAGAATCCATCTCATAGGGTGGTTGAAAGGCTCAAATGAGATCACGGATGAGATCTTGGTTGACTTACTGGCCACTACAGATATATAAAGGATCATTCCTCATATAGTGGAGTGAGGCTAACCTAAGAAGGCAACAACTGGGCTCCCAGAACATACCAACCGATGATGACAAAGTGAAAGATGGAAAGGTAGGATGCCTCAGGATACTGGGAAGACAAAGCCGCAAAGAAAGTCCACTGACCTCAGACAGTGGATGAACTGTGTTCACAAAGCCAAATCATTTCCTACTACACACCACTGCCTCTTTCATCCCAGTTAGTATACAACCATGACCAAGATTTTAATTCCCCTAATGGCTCAAAAGTTGCCTCAGCAAAACTGTCCTCAAAGGGTTTCTTTTTAGGATATTTAGGATAGAGACCTGAATGACCTTCAATACAGGCTTCTCTAAATTCAAGGTCTGGCTGTGAATGGTTTCATGGAGTAGAACCATGTCCTATGGGACAAAATTCTGCCTCTACCACTTGCTAGCTGCATATCACATGCAAGCAACTTAAACTTTTGATGCCTCAATTTCCTTATCTGTACATGAAGATGGTGGCTTTTAAATCATAATGCGACTTTGCAGGTTAAATGACCTAAGGCACATAAATTATCCAGCACAATCAGCACATATGAAGAACTCAATAGTTGATAGAGGCTATTACTATTGATTTTAAAAGCATTGCATTCAAAATTTGGATAAAAAATTTAAATAAATAGTAAAGAAATAATAGGCATAAAATGTTACCAACTGTTTTCAAGTGAGACGGTTTTAAATTATCTAGAATGCTTTCTTTCTACCACTTAAGGTGTCAACTTCACCTTACAACCAACCTTATTGTGACTGAAAGTCTGTTGATCATTAGCAAGAAAGCTCCTTAGTACTTTCTGCACATCTGACAGAAGAGGGAAGGAAGGAGAAAGAGAGCATCCCCAGAAGAGAGGGGGAGAGTCCTTCTGACCCTCCAACACCTGTCTCCTCCTGTCAGGTCGCATATTCATCCCAAGACCAATCCCTGGGCCAGAGGGTTGGGATACGCCAGTTGGCTAGAACTGGAATGTTTGAGAAATTAGTCTGGGAAGGAAGAAGGAAAGAGGAAGGTGGATACTAGGCAGATAACCTAAAAAAGAGTTTCCTAGGTTTAAAAACCATTTTCTTTACTCATCTGTTGCCTTCAAACCATAAGATACAGGCCATTAAACAAAAGACATGATTTGAACTTTGCTTCTAGTTCTGGTTCATATAATATTACATTAAAAACATGATATTGACTGCTACCCACTCTTACCATTGAATTTTCCACTGCCATAAAAATGGGAGAGAAAGAGTTCCATACAAACAGAATATCTTACTAGCTCCAATATTGGTTGTTACTGTATCTTTTGATAGAGCTGATTTTCCTATTTTATTACAGTGACATATATCAATGTACCAAGGTTAGTTAGATATGCAAAAGCACACCAACCCAACCAGCTATAAAGGGAAGAACTTGCCGACAGTTTTATTGCTAAATAATGACAATCAATTTGAATGATGTTAGTCAAGTTGATGAACTGAATTATAACTACTTATTTTAAGGGATCCATGAAGATGAGATCCAAAGAAAAATATTAGGCACATATTCTTGTATCTCTTCCATGCCTTTTACTCACTGTTTTTATCATAAAAACAAGCCTAGATTTTTGACTTAACACCACTCCAGTTCTCAAGTCTCAAGTTTCTCCTTATGACAGTAGCTTTCTAATATTATGATGGATGAAAACCAAAATAATATTTATCCTACCCTAGTGGGGAAAAACATGAAAATGTCCAGAGGAAAAGAATCTCTAAAAATAATAGATGAAATACATCCACCAATAAAGGGGAGAAGGATCTTAGTCTCTGGTCTCCTTTTCCAGTATTATTCCTCCTGTGGGAATAAGACAACGGCAAATATCTAAACATGCCTTAATTCCTATATCTCAATGCCAGATACATTAAAGGGGCCAGAATTAGCTGAAATAAATTTAAAAGGAAACAAATGCTTTATCGATCCCATAGAGAGGGGAAGAGTCCTTCCCCTCTCTGTATGTAATCCCCATAATCAAATGGATACTTAATGAAAAAGGGAAAAGGTATAAAATTAGGGAAATTAAGAGTGAAGTGAACCTGTTGTTGATACCAGCTGTGCTTCTTTGCCTCTGCGCCCTATACATCTAAACCTCTATCTATCAAAAGAACATATCCTAAAGAGCAACATGGTGACAGAGATGAATTTCAGTCTGAAAATGCGGGGAACTAAAAAATGAGCTGTATCACAAACCATTACTCCTTCTCAGTCCAAACAGGAAAAAATGTCCTAAAGAACCTTACATTCTCTGTAGGAAATAACCAGGGTAATGTGGAAAGTGTTCACTAAACTTCTGCATCCTACATGGCCAATCAACCTCAAGCCATGTAGAAATTATCCTTTCACAAAATAACTTTAAAAGTTTTATGTTAAAAGATAACTTTGTTTGCTCACAGCTTTTCCAAACACTGGGGCTTTTTTTCAACAACTAATAGAGTTTTAGACTGCAAATGCTGAATAGAAAGGATCAAAATTTGTCACTTCTCAATCAATCATTCTGGCCTCATACATATACTGCCATATTCATTTATTCATTCAATATGTCCGTATGATTCACTATTTGGCTGTAAAAGAAAAATGTCCATCTTGATTAATGGGGTAATCTGTGAAGCAATTGTGCTAACTTTTCTAAATTTCATACCTATTAATTTTAATAAATTTCCACTAATTTCTGCATTATAAAATTGATTGAGGGGGAATATTTAATATGTCTTTACAAAATGCATTACTACTGCAACTCTACTTCTGCAGTTTTTTCATACCATTTTGCGATCTTTTCATCAGAACTGCAAAAATTGTCCATACCTACTATCATAACATGGGCCCCCTATTTTAAGCAGTTAAACTCTCTCAAATTTTACTGCAGAGTAATCCCAGGTTATCAAATTGATTGTGCCACAAGTCATGAGCATCAGCATGAAATGAAGTGGCTCAGTCATGTCCAACTCTTTGCGACCCCATGGACTGTAGCCTACCAGGCTTCATCCATGGGATTCTTTAGGCAAGAATACTGGAGTGGGTTACCATTTCCTTCTCCAGGGGATCTTCCTGACCCAGGGATCAAACCCGGGTGTCCCGCATTGGAAGCAGATGCTTTAACCTCTGAGCCACCAGGAAACCCATATGGTGTTTAAAAGAGTATAATGTGATGGGTGGAGCCAGGGGGAGGGGGAGGGAGGTCCAAGAGGGTGGGGATATATGTATGCATTTGGCTGATTCACTTTGTTGAACATTAAAAAACTAACACAACATTGTAAAGCAATTCTATTCCAATTTTTAAAAGTCAAAAAAAACAAAGCGCATACTGCCATAAACTGGCAAAAGCCTCTAATCTTCCCCATTCTTGATAGACAGCATTTTGGCCATTGACCCCTGTCACCTTTGACCTTGTCATCTCACGTATAGCAGTACCCACAAACCCTGCACCTTGTGTACTGGGGTGGTGGCAACAAGAATAGAGAACAGCTAGAGCTATTTGCCAAGATAAAGAAAATGCAACTTAATGATATAAATAAATGATCCTACAAATGACACCATATTTTCAAGCTTAAGTAACTAGAAGGAGGTATCATCACTTTCAGACACTAGAGAATGAAGATGTGCTTCTGATGATTGTCATTTAGAACCTGTTGGGTAGAGGGTGATGGCGAGGCATTCCAGACAGAAAATAGCAGACAACTGAATGTGGGATACAGACACCTGAGTAAGAAAACTAGGGTAGACTTATAGAGTTGTGAATAAAGACAATACCTATCTGAGAGAGAGGAAGAATAATCTAGAGAGACATAGAGACAAAAAGTAAAGACATATAAATGAATGGATAAATATATATGAGAGTACTTGGAGAATGTTTAAAGTTAGAATGGAGGACCAGGATAAAAAAGATGCATAAAGAAAAGGAAGAACAGCAGGTGAAGGAAGAAATTTATTCATTCATTATTAATTCATTTAAAAAATATTTACTGAGGGTCTGCTCTGTTGTAAGCACTGTGCTAGACACATAAGGGACGAGTTTATAGTCTAATGGAAAAGAGAGCAATTCAACAATTAACAAAACTGCCCCCACCTCTCACAAATAAGTATAATTGTGATAAATGTTCCAAAAAGAAGGAAAAAAAGATCTTGCTCCAGGGGGCATGAGTTTGTGCTCAGTCGCTCAGTCATGTCCAACTCTTTGTGACCTCATGTACTGTAGCCCACCAAGCTTCTCTTTCCATGGAATTTTTCAGGCAAGAATACTGGAGAGGGTTGCCATTTCTTCCTCCAGGGGATCTTCCCAACCCAGGGATAGAACCAGCATCTCTTGCCTTGGCAGGTGGATTTTCTACCACTAGCACTACCTGGTAAACCTAAGGGGCATGGGGGAGTTGTCTATTCTTTTCTGAAGTGTCAAGGAAGGTTACTCTAAGGAAATGGCACCACCTGGCAAATGAGTAATTAGAAAAAGAGATAAAGAGAAAGTGATAATCCAGCCAATCAAAGGGAACAAACATATTCTAACACCAAGGAAGAAAAAAAGTACACAGTGCACAGCTCATCAGAAGCCCCTCGCAACCTTGAGAAAGCCTCCTTTTCTCTACTTCCTCCTCTAACCCCAAAGCCAAGTATAAGCACACAGTTCACGCCTGGGGTCGGGGTGGGCATAGGTACAGCTTTATACGCAAAATCTATTCACTGGTTCTGCCTTACTAATAGAGTCCGAAGTTCTTTAGAGTGACAATGAGCCCAGCCAAAATACTAATTTTGTCAGACTGCCTTGCAGCGAGGGTTGACTTCTCAATAGGTTTCACCAGTAAGACATAAGGGAAACGCTGTTGCAGGTTTCTGCAAAGTTTTGCCTTCACAAAAGAAACACAGCTCCTTCCTGAATGATCCTGGTTTTCTTTTTCTGACCTCAAATGACACTGTGAGTCTGGAAGTAAAGCAGCCGTTTTGTAATGGGAGGCAGTTAAGAATGAACGTTTCATACTAAGGATGACAGAACTGGAAAGCAGAGGGTGCCTGGAATTTTGAGAACATCCTGAGACCACTCTACCAATGTGAGACTCTCTACCCATGGGCTTCTTGTTATGTGAGAAAAGCTAACTCTTACTTGGTTAAACTAAGGCAGACCAGTTTGCAGTCAAATATAATTCCTAATTGGCACAAGGTTGTAGTGTGGTAGGAAGTGGAGCTATTGTTTTTTTTTTTTTTTTTTTTTTTCAAAAAGCTAAAGGTAACTGCTTAAAGAACTAAAAAGGGGGAATTCTCTGGGGGTCCAGTGGTTGGGATTCTGCCCCTTTGCTTCCGAGAGTCTGGTTTCAGTCCCTGGGGAGTCAAGGTCCCACAGCCCACATGGTACTACAACAGCAACAAAGAAGAAGAAAGAAAGGCAATATTTCACCAAGTAGAGAATATTAATAAAGAGAAATTATTTTAAAAGAAATACAAATTCTGGAGGTGAAAGTATAATAAATTAAATTTTTTAAGTATTAAAGTAGATCTGAGATGGCAGAAAAAAGAATCTATGAATTTGAAGATGAATCAGTAGAGATTATGCAATCTGAAGAACAGGGGATAAAAAGGAAGGAGAGTTACACTGTTAAAGGTGATCAAAGTAGAAAGGACATGGACACAAATAGGAATCAAGAGCTCTTCCCAGTCCTATTTTACAACATAGACACTGTTATTGCCATAAACCCATGGGATAATCAAGTTTTTCATTAACATAAATAGTACCTTATTTAGCATAAGGCCTTGGGAACTATTAAAATTATCCCCTAGAAACTCTAACTTATATAGAAAATGGGTGTTATCTACAGACATCAAGTTGTCACATCATAATATTTTCTCAAGGAAAAAACAAAAAAAAACAACTTTATCCATCATTGTACATTAATCAAGACCATCTGAGGAAGTAATGACAGTGTTCTAAGAACTCAGCCATGTACTGGAGCATGTGGTGGACATTTACATGGCGTTATTTATCATAAGTAGCATTTAAGGAAGATCTCAGAGTCTCTGATTCTAAACATGTATGTCAATTTGGCAGGTGACCAGTGCTTTTTTAGTTATCAAAGCATAAATAGGTTTCCAACATTTTCCTTTCCCTAATTATACACACTGATTTGTCACGATGCTCCCATTTTGAAGGGTATATAAAGGCAGCTCTGGCCAGCTTGATCAAGAATCATTATACTGACACATTCTATAATGTTGTCCATTGGTGCACAAATTTTACTGAAAGTGTGTTCAATCTGATGTAACTTTGAAGCCAAAAACCTTAGGATTTCAATCCTATCTCTAGAACAAGCTAATTGTGTTACCTGAAGAACGTGACCAAATCTAACTGAGCTTTGGTTTCCTGAACACCTACATTTTGTGAGTATTAAATGAGATCCTTTATAAACAAACAGTCTACACTAAGGCCTACATGGCTGTAAGCTCTCAACAAATATTATCTCCTTTCTCTTTTGTCTGTTCTTATACTGACCTGCATTTGAAGAGTTTTCATTAAGCTGGTAAAATCTGTTCCTACAGTACAGATCCCAACCTAATTAAGTGTAACAGGAAGAGAAGATTTCTACTTAAATTCTGAAGCAAAGATACAACACACAGAACCTTAAATTCTGAAGCAAAAATTAGCCACATATAGAGGGTGGTAAAAATCACCTGCTCCCATGATCAGAATATCATACAAACCATAAAAAGAATATCTTAAGGACCATTTCCATTTTTGAAAGACTAAGTTGGTATTCAGTTCAGTCGCTCAGTCGTGTCCGATTCTTTGCAACCCCATGGACTGCAGCACATCAGGTTTCGCTGTCCATCACCAACTCCCAGAGCTTGCTCAAACTCATGCTGGTATTATGTAATCACAAAGCCCAAAGC
This sequence comes from Cephalophus harveyi, assembly GCA_006410635.1. NCBI lineage: Eukaryota > Metazoa > Chordata > Mammalia > Artiodactyla > Bovidae > Cephalophus > Cephalophus harveyi. The sequence goes on along the minus strand of SJYT01007040.1, from coordinate 154,919 downwards.
ACAAATCAGAGAAAAGAATACTGAGGACTCAATCTCCTTTTTCCTATAGATGGGGGTGGAGTGGGGGATAGGACACGCCTGGGTACAGCCCTAAGCAGAAAGGGTTAAGAATGGAAGATGCTTCCTGATGAATCCCTCTGCTCCCATCACCCGGTGACCCTTAAATTAACAGCTGTCTGTCTCCCTCACCTTGAATCAGTCCAGAGAGAGAGCAAATATATCCCCACGGAAAGCAGGGAGTGCCCTTCAGCTTTCCCTCTCTCCATCACCTCCCCAATGAGTCATTTCTCTGACTCCTTCACTCCTTTTAGGGCAGTTTGGCAGGCAAAGAACAGTGAGAACAAAACATTTATAAGCAGGACCCTAGTGATAAAACAGTAGCCACATTTATGGACACTGAGAATTCATTTCTTTCTCTTACAGGAAATAGCAGTGATAACATTCCCTTGGTTCATCTCAAAAATGTCAATTCATTTGTTTGTTAATACAAATGCATTGCCTCATTCATTCTCTCATAGGAAGGTTGAGAGGAGTGGGGAGAGGAGGAGAGGAGAATCATCGTTATCGCCTTGTAATTATTCAGAGGATGTTTCATTTTATTTTATGTTAGAGTGGCCAAATTTGTATTATTCCTCTGTTGCCCTAATCATCATCATAAATCAGGAAACAAGAATTTCAATGTCCAATTACCATTCAGAGTAGATACAGGAAGGAAATTAAAGGTTTCTTTCTAAGTGGAAGAAAGGGCAATTCCACAGAGCTTCCTCGGGGAATGTACACTGTGCTGAACAGTACATTATTGAAAAGAGATAAGCAATTGTGTGATGTACAATTGCCAACACTCTCTCATCTTTCAACTTCTGTTCTAAATGCTTACGAGGAACAATATCTTCACATTTTTCAAAGGCCACTATAGGAGAAAGCCACTTAACACTCACTTACATTCACAAGTATTGCAAATACAGCAGTTATTACTTAAAGAAGAGACACAGAGACAGAGACCAAGACAAACAAAGATCCTGAAGGCTTGGCTTCCACACTGTGCAGTGCCATGGACAGGCATGTTTTCAATAAAACCCTATCCTCAGCATCAGGCTCGGGGTCCCAAGCCAACTGCTTAAGGACCTCAAGCCAGAGAGCTACTTCAGAGGAAGATTTTTTTTTTTCTTCAAAGAATGAACATCTAAGAAATATAAACCAAACCTAAAGTCTTTTTAATTTTTTTTTAATTGGAGTATAATTGCTTTGCAATGTTGTATTAGTTTCTGCTGTATGACAAAGTGAATCAGCCATAAGTATGCACATATCCCTCCCTCTTTAAACTCTGAAATTATTTTCTTTCCTTGGTAATTATTTTTCTTTTTCTGCTAGTAACAGTGACAGCTAAGTGACATTAACTTCCAGCAGGTCAACTGTATATGAGTCAATTTAGTCACTATAGTTGTACATCTGTAGGGATAGAAAAAAAAAAAAAAGTGCAATCCAGTTGCTTGGACAGTTCAATCAACAAGTCAAATTGATAACTCTGTGAAGTTACATCTAAATTAAATTTCCCTAAGTAGATCGTGATTTGAAAAAGGTAGTATCTCTCTTACAGTATTTCTATAAAATCTACTACCTGTCATGATATTTTAACACAGGGACGTTGTCTATTCACACAAAAGCATTTTTAGAAAACAGATGAATGTTGTTAAGTTTGCTAGGCTAAATCCCACCACTTCTTTAAGGTAGGAAATAGAATGTTAGATTCAGATTAGAGAAACTACTATAAAATATTATGAAAAGCTATGGACCATTTTTCTCTCTCTTGCTTTTGGAAGATTTTGTTTGTTTCCTTCTATTCCAACTTATAATTGAGTTGAAGCTGATAAAACAGTATGTAATCCAAACCTAAGTCCTATGTTTTAGGCAATTAATAATTGGCAACAATATTAAAATTGCACTTAAGAGTTCTAACTTTTCTATCTAGGAATTAACTGGCTCACAGCCCAAACTGACAGTTAAAACTGTGTGTGGATCTTCTTAGAATAATACCACTTATTATCTTTCTCTGCACTGATGTTTTTTCGTTCCCCCACACCCAACATAAATTACAGCTGCATAGATCACAGCATGGTAAATATCTGATTTCTAAGTAATCTTTTTTTAAAGGAAACTTTTTATTTTATATTGGAACATAGCCAATTAACAATGCTGTGATAGTTTCAGGTGGACAGCAAAAGGACTCAGCTATCCACGTACATGTGTATGATTTCTGGAAACCCATCTGTGTCCTTATTCTTGCATATGCTACTGTCTGTGAGTAGCTGAATACTTTCAATAAAGCTATCTTTTCTCTTTAATACTGAGAAGGAATACTTCTTTTATATTTCCAGCCATACTTTGGCTTTCCAAACTATTTTCTTTGTAACAGGCTTTCTCTGCTTTCGTCATGAATTTTTTCTGTATTTAGAATAAAAAATGTTTATGAATTTTGTTTATTCATACATTATTTATAGTTTCTTATAATGGCAAAACATATTTTTAAGTCTTCTCATGATCAGTTTTTGCCAACAGCCCTCATGCTCTTTGGAAAATCACACAGTATCTGTATTAAGGGGACAAACACTGAGAATACTTACAGGAAAAAAGGTCTGTTAATTTCTAAAGCTGTTTAAACATGTTTTTAAATCAGAAATTTCTCTTTCGAAATATTCACAACAACTGGTCATCTTCTGAAATCTAAAGCCATGATTATTTCTCCTTTAAGTTTTAAACTATTAACTTTACATTTCAAAGGAATGTTCGTTCAGAAGCAAAAGGCTTTGATCATTTCATCAAGCAAAAACTGTAAAATTGAATTCATGGAGACAGACCAAAAAGCTCTCCTTGGCTGACAAAAAAATTTCCAATTTAAATCCACGATCATCTCTCATTCAACGTTTGCACAGTTCCATGGAATCTTGTTTGCTTATTAAAGCGAGGCCCTCCGTAAATAGTGGGTCCCAGTGTGGTTTTTCTCTATATGATAACATTTCAGTATATTAAAATCTTTAACATCTGAAGGGCATTTAGAAAATAATTTGGTAATTTTTCTGAGATGTATTCCTGATGATTTCTGTAACTTCACAATATCATTGCAACTAGAGAAGAATATTTCAAGTGTCCCTTTCAATATGAAAGTCTGTAAATAAAGGACTTGTTTAAAAAGATGGAATTTAGTCAAATATGGAATTGGTTTTAAATCACTGCATGGTTAATCATTTGCTTGACTAAACTGATAGCTTGTCAAGTCTTATATTTGGTTATTAATAGCTGCCATCTCTTCTACAGCATTTCTGGTGCATATTCTTACGAGGACTAAATAAGGTAAGATTAATTAACATGCCTAGCTCAGGGCATGGCACAGAGTAAGAGCTCAATACATGACAACTGTTAATATTTTAATAGAAATTATTTTGCAATTGCTATTAAACTGAAAGAAAGTGAGCTGTCCAGCACTGGTCAGGATGAGCTTCCAGTTTTTTCCCCATCTTTTCTCTGTTCATCATTACTGATGACACCAACAGCTGAGGTTTAATACTTTTTTTGCCTATTTTGACTGAGAAAATAGAACTAGTTGTTGTTGAGTTGGTCACCCTGCTTTCACTCAAGCCCTCATCCTCACAATTCTCCATGCAGGCCTCAAATCATCTCATGTCCATCAGACCACAACCCTCTCCTGAATGAATACTGCAAAGACTAAGGTTTACACTGAGAAGAAAATCCAGCTTTGCTCTTTGTGGACAGGACATCTACCAGGAACCAATCCCTGACCTCATCTCAGGCCATGTCTTCCTCACTTCTAGTCTCGTGTGGTTCAGTAGCTCAGTCATGTCCAACTCTTTGCAACCCCGTGGGCTGCAGCACACCAGGCTTCCCTGTCCATCACCAACTTCTGGCGCTTGCTCAAACTCATATCCATTGAATCGGTGGTGTCATCCACTCATCTCATCCTCTGTTGTCCCCTTCTCCTCCTGCCTTCAACCTTTCCCAGCATCAGGGTCTTTTCCAATGAGTCCCTTCTTCACATCAGGTGGCTGAACTATTGGAGCTTCAGCATCAGCCCTTCCAATGGATAGTCATGATCGATTTCTTTTAGAATTGATTGGTTTGATGTAGTCTTAGGGGCCTTCTTTCTGTCGCTTGCCTTGGGCAAGCCTCTTCCCACCTCAGGGCTTTAGTACCTGCTATTATCTTTACCAACAAAGCTCACTATCCACGAGCTCTTCACACAAAGATTTCAACCCAAAGGCTACTCCCTCAGGGCAATGCCCATCCCCCAGAAAGGTGTCTCAGGCCTGCCATCTCATCTCCCCCCGTCTAGTACCCATTCTGTTTCCTTCACTTCTCCATATCACTTTTTAAAAACTAATCAATTTATGGAGAAATCTCCATTTATTGGGATATAAATATGAAACAGTACCCCCAAACACTGCCATGTCAACCCCGCTTTCTCAAGAGGAAATGGTGCCTTTATGGAATGCCAAAATCCATAGCATTTCAGCCACTGTGGTTGAGAACTGTCTCACTTTGATTTCTAAGACTTAGGCCTCTTCATTTTCAAATACTTATATCAAAATTAATTCAAAGCTAATCTCTTCCCCGTCTCCATCATAGGCTAGACTGTATGGTAGAGTGTGGAGTGAAATCCACTCTGTTTACACCCTTTTTTCTTCTTTCAATTTCTTCACTCTTCTGCCTCCAGACACTGGACTCTCAGAGAACCTCAGTCTCACCCACCATACCCAGGAGAAGGAAGTCAGTCTCTCTCATTTTGTTTGACTTTTGGAATAGGACAGCATTTCCCTTCATCCTCCTCCCCACCAATGCATGATACTTTACCTCCAAGATGTGCTACTTCAGGCATCAAGAGCCACCTGCTTTTTGGCTCACCAGTTCCTCTGTTCATTCATTCACATAAGCAACCATGTGTTAGGTGTTTGGCATATCCCCCAGGTGTTTGGCATATATGGAAACATTATTCAGTCTCCTATATCTTAACATTTACTTCTTCTTTCTCTTACAAGTCATGTACAGCTCACTGGGAGTCAATATCCTGTCCAAAGACAGTTCACAAGATAGCAGACCAGAAGCAAACTCTATTATCTGTTAAGTCTTTAAAATTCTGAAAAATAGAGGAGCTAGCCTTGCTTTCAATAAAACTGGCTATAGCTGCTCTCATTTAGCAATTAAAATCCTGTCAGTCCTCAACAACTCTGAGAGAGGGAGCTTTCTGTCAGATAAACTATCATTGTTTTTTTTAATAGACTTTAATTTTTAGAGAGCTTTTAGGTCTACAGAAAAATTGAGCAGGAAGTAGAGAGAGTCCCCAGATGTCCCTGACTCCACAGAGACACAACCTCCCTCACCATCACTGAATTTTTTACCTGTCTAGACATGTGTTGGTGGTAAAAGGTTTTCTCTGTCTTATTCTGATTCAAGATGGTTCAAAGGAATCTGCTGAGATGAGGAGTGGGGTTTTCTGAGGGATGTACTCTTCTGCCTGCCTTTCCAGGAAAGCAGCCATGAAACCTTTTAACCTTTTCCCAAGTTAAGAGCTCTAAACCACACTTGATCCCATTCCTGCACTCAGCTACTCCCCAGAGGCTACAAGTGAAGCCACCTAACAACTGGAGTCCTCTTGCTCCCGATCTTGATGGCTGCCAATAGCCAGAGTGGTGTAAACACAGCCCTGTCTCCCCAGTTACACCACACTCCCCTGTCCTGTGCTCTGCCAGGGGGCTTCCAGCCTCTGCCTCTAGACAGCTCCCCTAATCTTCCCAGTGGCACTAGTGATAAAGAACCCACCTGCCAATGCAGAAAAGGTAAGAGACACGAGTTTGATCCCTGGGTTGGGAAGATCCCCTGGGGAAGGAATTGGCAGCCTGCTCCAGTATTCTGGCCTTGGAAATCCTACGAAACCTGATGGGCCACAGTCCATCAGGTCACAAGAGTTGGACACAACTTAGACTAAACCACCACCACAGGGATGGAGCCTTACTGCCAGGCTGCATCTTACTCTTCTTAGTCTACTCCACAGACAGCATCAAAAAGACCTCCAGTCCTGCCAGGGAATGAGACCTGAGTCTACCATTCTGAAGGCATCCCCAAAACTGGTTCACTCAGAGCCCTGATCACCCGGCTCCAGGGAGGGGAAAGGCTCTCCTACCTCTCGGTGACAGAGGGAAGGGAGCAGTCAAGCTCTGAACACGCATCCTCCAAGTGCTGGCTCCTACCCCTGTTCAGCCTACTTCTAACACTGGCTGGTGACAGTGGGTGTAGTGGTTAAAGCTCATTCTTATTTGGTGCCTCCCATAAGCACTGCGGGAAGGCTGTTTTAGCAGCCAGCAGAGCCTTGAACATAGAGTTTCACTGAGTTCTTTAGTCCTCAACTTTGAGCTGAAGCCCCAGCTCCAGGACTAAGAAGGAAAATATTACTGCCATGAAATACTTTGCTTTCTGTCCACCTATCTTGCTCCTTTGTTACTCTCCACGGTCTCAGTCTACCCTCAGCACCTAGAGAAGCATTTGACACTTAATAAGTGCTCATTAAAGATCTACTAAACTCTGTTTCAAATCCTGAAAGATGATGCTGTGAAAGTGCTGCACTCAATCTGCCAGCAAATGTGGAAAACTCAGCAGTGGCCACAGGACTGGAAAAGGTCAGTTTTCATTCCAATTCCAAAGAAAGGCAATGCCAAAGAATGCTCCAACTACCGCACAATTGCACTCATCTCACATGCTACTAAAGTAATGCTCAAAATCCTCCAAGCCAGGCTTCAGCAATACGTGAACCGTGAACTCCCTGATGTTCAAGCTGGCTTTAGAAAAGGCAGAGGAACCAGAGATCAAATTGCCAACATCCGCTGGATCATGGAAAAAGCAAGAGAGTTCCAGAAAAACATCTACTTCTGCTTTATTGACTCATTGGAAAAGACTCTGATGCTGGGAGGGATTGGGGGCAGGAGGAGAAGGGGACAACCGAGGATGAGATGGCTGGATGGCATCACGGACTCGATGGACGTGAGTCTGAGTGAACTCCGGGAGATGGTGATGAACAGGGAGGCCTGGCGTGCTGCGATTCATGGGGCCGCAAAGAGTCAGACACGACTGAGCGACTGAACTGAACTGAAATAAACTCTTTTTTGAGCTCTTCTAAAACAAGAATTAACACCATAACAAAATCCATTATGTATTGAAGAGCCCTAGTGGTTTGAAGGGCTTCTCAGGTGCCTGCTAATGCAGGAGATGCAGGTTTGACCCCTGAGTCAGGAATATCTCCTGGAGAAGGCAATGGAAACCCAGTCCAGTATTCTTTCCCAGATTTTCCTCACAGGCTACAGTCCATGGGGTCACAAAGAGTTGGGCAACAATGAGCAACAACAACAAAGTGGTTTGAAATCAAAAGAATATGCGTTCATTTTACACATTTCTGCATGATAGACTTTCTTCTATTATCTCTTCCTTACTCTTAGGAATTGCATTAATCATCTCAGATGTCATGACAAAATACCACAGACTGAGTGGTTCAAACAACAGAAAGTAATTTTTCCCAGTTCTGGAGGCTGGAATTCCCAGATCAGGGTGCCAGCATGGCTGAGTTCTGGTGAGGACTCTCTTCCTAGCTTGCAGATACCCTGAGTCCTCACATGGCAGAAAAAAAGGGAAGTAGAGCAAGCTCTCTGATGTCTTATTTTATATGGGCACTAATCCCATGATTGCAGCCATGAAATTAAAAGACCCTTACTCCTTGGGAGAAAAGTTACGAACAACTTAGATAGCATATTGAAAAGCAGAGACATTACTTTGCCAACTAAGGTCCGTCTAGTCAAGGCTATGGTTTTTCCTGTGGTCATGTATGGATGTGAGAGTTGGACTGTGAAGAAGGCTGAGCACCGAAGAATTGATGCTTTTGAACTGTGATGTTGGAGAAGACTCTTGAGAGTCCCTTGGACTGCAAGGAGATCCAACCAGTCCATTCTGAAGGAGATCAGCCCTGGGATTTCTTTGGAAGGAACAATGCTAAAGCTGAAACTCCAGTACTTTGGCCACCTCATGTGAAGAGTTGACTCACTGGTAAAGACTCTGATGCTGGGAAGGATTGGGGGCAGGAGGAGAAGGGGACGACCGAGGATGAGATGACTGGATGGCATCACTGACTCGATGGACGTGAATCTGAGTGAACTCCGGGAGTTGGTGATGGACAGAGAGGCCTGGCATGCTGTGATTCATGGGGTCGCAGAGAGTCGGACACAACTGAGCAACTGAACTGAACTGAATCCCATCATGAGGACCCCATCCCCATGACCTCATCTAAACCTAATTATCTCCCAAATGTCCTCCTCCAATACCACCACACTAAGAGAAGTGTTAGTATTGTTTCAATCTATGGATCTTGGAGGGATATAATTCAGTGCATAGCAAGAATTAACCAGTTGTTCTTATTATTTATATTACTTATCCTGCCCTTTCCCAATCTGAAGATAATTTGCTCCACTGGAAAGGATGAAACAGCATAAAGTTAAGTTTTGAGTTTTCTTCCTTTTCTCTATAATCTATCCTACAATACCATCCTCTCTAAGAGGTGAGCCTAGTCTTTCATTAGTTCTTATTCCAAATTTACATCTTGAAAAAGACATTTTATGGTCCAGCAATTTTCAGAGCTACAAGTTCCAAATTCAGCATTGTGAGCTCTTCTTGACATCACTGTGTTCCTCCCAGGAACTCCTTCCTCGCCTCACCTAGGTCTCACAGTTTCCCTTTGGCATTTCCCCTGATCTGCCTCTCTACTTTTCCAAGGATTCTGCCAGGCAAATCTATCACATTCAACTCATTCTCATTGTTGATTCACTTGCCTCTAGCAGTGTTTCAGAAAGACATTGCTCTACCCCGCCCCATCACCCACCCAGGATGCACTGTCTGCAAGAGCTGAGTTTGGAGTCCTTCACCAAAGAACAAACTTCCTGCCATCTTTCTAGCAATGTTCCTTAAAGAAAATTGAAGCCCTGTTCTTTAGAAAGGTTCATTTACAGCCTCAATTTGGGGTACTTAAAAAAATCAATAGCAATCTTAATTCCCACTGGAGATAAATAGCCCAAATCTTTAACTATGCATGAACATAGGAAATTTAAGAAAATATAAAAAGACCATTTAGTCTTCAAATCATCTATTCCCTTTTGAGAACTCTGATTTTCCTAATCTAGATAGCATCCAGATTTGGGTATGAGAGGGGATGAGAGAAATAGTTGTGGTTTTTTTCTATTCGATAAGGAGGATAAGAGTTTTCTATTTTTAAATTTGGATTTTGCTTTTTGTTGTTTTATTTCTAGTGAAGGCTGAAGTGGGAAAGATCTTTGCTGTACAATCTGGAGAGCATTTATCCAAAACCTCTCAAAGGCCTTTCTAAATATCCTTAATCAGTGGGTCTTTAGAAATTATATTATGGCCTTTGTTTTTTATTTTTTGCCAACCTGATAACTTGTTTTAATTATATTTTCCTGACCACAGTAAGAATAAGAATCTTTTAACCTGTGAACTGTCTTTACACATTTTCTGCTTTTATCTGTTTGATGCCATTTTTTAATTGATTATAAAGATTATTTATTTATATTCAGTAATCCTCTGTTTGGTACATGTGCCATGATTTTTGTCTCCTAGTCTGCTGCTTGTCTTTTGACCTTTTTTACAACGCTTTCCCACTACAAAATTGTAAAAATATTCTTTAATGTCAACTTCAAATTATTGTAACCTATAGAACTGAGTAACATATGTTTTGATTTCATTGAAAAAGCAATATTCTCTTTCTTCACCTTCATCTTCTCTGTCCCAAAATCTTAAACCTTTTCTTTCCCCTAGTTTCTCCCCATCCCAGCGTTCTATACTTTAAGCCTTGAGGCTTACTCCACATAATCTCCATGACCCTTGTATCAGATTTCAACACCTGTATCTCTAACAATATAATTCTGTATGTTCAGTCATGTCTGACTCTTTGCAACCCCATAGACTGTAGCCCACCAGGCTCCTCTGTCCATAGAATTTTTCAGGCAAGAATACTTGTATATAATGTATATAATTGCATATTATAGCAATATAGTTTTAATAATAGTAATATCTAATCATTTATTGAACACCTATTGTGGTTCAGTGGTAAAGAATTCACCTGCCAATGTAGGAGATGCAAGTTCGATCCCTAGATCAGGAAGATCCCCTGGAGGAGGAAATGGCAACCCAAATCAGTATTCTTGCCTGGAAAAATCCCATGGACAGAGGAGCCTGGTGGGCTACCAACCATGGGGTCGAGTCTCAAAGAGTTGGACAAGACTGAACACATTGGATAAGGACCATGAACTGATTTGGTTATTTTTACCTGCACTATCTCATCAAAGCCCTACAGAAACTTTATTTTATACTTGAGGAAACTTAAGATCAAAGAAGTGAAATAATTTACTCAAGGTTGTACAAGCCATAAATATTAGAACCAGAATTTAAACATGGGAACTTGGGTTTTGTGTCTCCAAAACCCATGTGCATCATCATGACTGACTATGAAAAATGATATGCACATTTCTCCCACAAACCTCTATCTAGAAGGGACTTTCCTAAACATTAAACCACAACTTCAAAATTTTAATAAGTATAGTACTGATGACCCACAGAACAAAACTCCCTCATATAAATTCTGGACACATACATTGAAAAAAATAGACTCCATTAATAATGAAAGCTAAAATCACATGTGTAAACACATTGCTTTTAATCTATTCAATTATTTCCCCATAAGTACTAACTGTGCATCACAAATTATGCTGTCTAGAAGACATACCACAAAACTTAAAGCTTGGAAGATTCATTGCCATGGTGTAATGGAATAGCTTTCTGAGAGAATGAAAATTTTGAAACTCCAAGATGGAAGGTCCCTATCCACTGTTTCCTCATTCCATTAATCAAATTGGAGATGGACACAGATGGCAAACTACACAGGGACACTGCTGCATAATTAATTTTCACATCTTTTCATCATTACATATAAATATATTTTCTCCTCGTGCACTTTAATTCAGGAGCTGCAAAATGGTAATGCTCAATAGCCAAAATCAGCCAGCTGAAAAGCCTTAATTGTTCTATCCCAATGAGTTTAGGGGTTTCCCTGGTGGCTCAGATAGAAAAGAATCTGCCTGCAATGCAGGAGACCCGGGTTCAATCCCTGGGTTGGGACGATCCCCTGGAGAAGGGAATGGCAACCCACTCCAGTATTCTTGCTTGGAGAATTCCATTGACAGAGGAGCCAGGGGTGGAAAAGAGTCGGACTCGACTGAGCAACTAAACAAGAATAACGACAACAATGTGTATCTTCTCCAGTTTGCCGCAACCAGTAAAATCCCCTACTGTATCACACCTGGTCTAATGTGATACATTTATAAACCTGGTCCCTCCCCTAGAGGCATTTGAGTTTATAGTCTCTGAATTAATCACATGATTGTGAAGATAGTGAAACAAAAGCCCAAATCAGAGACCTAATAGTCAGTCTACAGAGGCATACCAGCCCTGAAATAAACTGAAGAGGTAAAGCCACCATGGCAGCTAGACAATCCATCAACAGTCACTCTGCTCTTCTAGCCCTAATTCTTCCTGATCCTACTCCTTTCCTTCACCTGCCAAGCCCCAGATGGCAAGGTTTATAGCTGTACTTGTTGACTCAAGCTCAGTCCAGAAGGCTGTAGAGTCAGATTACAAAATTGGTTACACAATTGACGTCACAGAGGTACATCCCTGACTTTCCATAAATCCAGTGTTTTCACTGTGCAGTGTATGGTACAAGCTCCAGGGGATAAAAGCAAAATTGCACTCACTCCTTCCTTTGAATAACCTTGAACACTGCTATAGGGTGGATCATGGAGACAAAATTGGATTTTTGGAAAAGAACTGAATATCCTAAAAATAGCACTACTGTAAGAAAGCCCATAAAACTTTGAACTTTCACTCAAGTAATTTTAAAAGTCCTTGGATAGGGTGGCATAGAAAAAAAAATCGGCAGAGCTTCAAAAACAGAACCCAGGTGGTTACGGTCACAGCATGGCTTACATCAGTTTCCAGTGAACAGCCACACAAATAACTTTAGCCTTCAAAAAGAGATTTCAAATATATCTTCTTAAATCTCAGAATTAACATCAATGTTGGAAATATCTGAAGACATGCATTTTAGATAGTGAGTAATAGTCCATTAAAGAAAACAATTCTTTTCTTACCATGGGACAGAAAGTCAAAACAAAAGTAGAGAAACCTAAGAGCCCAGATCCCTTGGATGGTCCCATCAAGTCATTTCAAAGCCAAGGTATTATAATAATATTTGCATTGTTGAGGCTGTGTGTATATGATGCCAGCAAACATTTGATTAGGTTGATGCACTCAAGCAGCTGGTCAATTTAGTGAAACATTTACTCAAGCCCTTGTTGTTTGCCTTTATTAACAGTGATTGACTGGCATGTTTGACTGGCTGGTCACTTTGCTATACCCTGTCTATTTTCCATGTCTCCTTTGGGCACCTGGAGCAGTCCTTCACAACTCTCACTTCCCATTTCTACACTCTGCAGGATCATTACCTAGTGACAGACTATCTCCCTCACTAAGCACTGAGCTCTCTGCTCAAAGGACACAGGTTATTTCCCTCCATCTTCTACCTCCAGCACCTGGCTAAGTGTCAGGGTCTGTAGAGCATGGGGAATCAGTCAGTGGCATGGATATTGGCAAGTTGCCCCTGGGAGCAGGAGATAGAATTTGTCCCATCTCTTAATCCTTAAACGCTATTTGTTTCATCCTGTGCAAAGGGCCTTATAAAAAAGCTTGGTTTAGTGCTCCCTGCAAAGATGCTGCTCAGTTTCCCATCTCTACACACTTACCTACATCTCTTAATCCTTAAACACTATTTGTTTCATCCTGTGCAAAGGGCCTTATAAAAAAGGTTGGTTAGGTGCTCCCTGCAAAGATGCTGCTCAGTTTCCCATCTCTACACACTTACCTATCAGCACTTACCTTGTACTCACACACAAGCAAGAGCAATAGAGAATCAGGCAATTGGACCCCCCCAGTGTCAGGCCCTTAGAGCCACACAGTTGTCTCCACTAACAACCAAGCCAAATGATAACTTGACAAGCAGCCACCTCTGTGGGATCTGACCATGGGTCCTTGCTTAGGATTCTGAGGACTTTATTGCATTGCAGAATCCCCTTCATTAAGATGCTTGGGAGAGAGTCCTTGGTTTCAGCACCAAGGACAGAGCTTCTTCCGAACAGTTTTTCTTATCTTTTCTTGTGGACCCTATGTATGACATTTTTTAAAATATGAATTTATTTATTTTAATTGGAGGTTAATTACTTTACAATATTATATTGGTTTTGCCATACATCGACATGAATCCACCACAGGTATACACGTGTTCCCCATCCTGAACCCCCCTCCCTCCTCCCTCCCTGTACCATCCCTCTGAGTCCTCTCAGTGCACCAGCCCCAAGCATCCAGTATCATGACATTTTTAACCAACCAGCTTCCCCTTTTTGGTTAGAGCTAAATTTGTGACCTACCCTAAGCAAGTAAACAGGTTTTATGGTCATGTTAATCTTGTCCTTGATTCTATTTAATGACTCTCATTTACTTTCCTTTTTCCCTTGCTTTGAATTTAAAATGGATAAAGAGAAGGATAAGCCTTCAGAGAGAAGATGGAATACTGCTTATCTCTTGTCTTCTCTCAACCTTCCACAGTCCCAACTATTAGCACTCCCACACTCTTCCCTATCTCTCCCACAATATCATCAGCTCAAAAACAGATTTTTAAAAATTATTTTACATGATGGTGAAAAAGTTTTTAACCATTTTTTGAGTCATAGACCCCTTCGCTAAAAGCATAGATCTTTTCAGAAAAGAATACACTCCCGTCCAAAATGACTGAGTACATATCCAGGAGCTTTTGATTATATGATGCCAGACCCTGATCCATGGACTGCGGGGGATAAACCCTTGCTTGAGTGAATGCACAAGGTTTCAGAAGCCACTTCCCAGGACTGGCTGCATGCCCAGCAGAATGGGTTTTCCCAAGCCCTGTCACCAAAGCCTCCCACTCATCTGAGTTTCCTCAAAACTGTAAAGTAATGGTTCCTAAGACCTCCTCCTGGGTCCTTGCCTCAGTTCATGCCACGACCTTAACTGGCATCCTAGCCAGTATGAGTTTCTGCTGAGTCCACTAGCATAGCCTCAGCTACCAAAGTGTTGCCGCCTCACAACTTCAGTAGTGGACAGAAGTAAGCAAGGAACAAGGGCTCTCGGGACCTTGTAAATGAGAGGACAAGAGAGACAGAGTGAAGAGCTTTCAGAAGCAGAGACTGAAGGAAAATACCGGAGCCCCACAGAGCCCAGGGCTCCCGTGGAATCATGACTGAACAGACGCTGAATTTCACTCTGTGTGTGTGTGCACTTAAAACTGGGGCTTAAAATTACGCTATACATAGCATGAGCAAAATCTGTCAACTCAGATGCTTTTAATACATACCTAAGAATTAATGAAGAGAAGAAAAACTAAAAACATGATTTGACATTGTAAAAGAAATGGCAATTACAGTTATACATGAAATATATTTACCATTTATGACTAATTACCATATGAAAAATAACTAGGGTGGCAGTATACATATATATCATTAATTTTATTATAAATGGAATTTGATTTGCATGCTAAAAGTTTTTTCCTGTCAGTCAGGCCTCAAGATTTGCTGCTCACAATTTCCAACATTAAGGGAGATGTTGATAGGAACCATATCTTATACTCCTTTGTTTTTCCCTTATCATCTAAATAATCCAGCAGAGATGTCTGAAAAGTGATAATCTCATTATGGGGACCAGAGCATGCATATGTACCTGAAACCACTGGAGAAAAATTCAAGACAGTATGTGAGAAGGTTACAGTACCCATAATGGGGATGATTTGCAACAATAGGCCAAAGTAAGCCTACATGAAGAAAGCAGGTTTTGAACTTAGTCTTAAAGAAAACCTAGGACAGGAATATGATAGAGGGCAATCCAGTCCAGGCTGAAAAATTGTTTTCTGTGATATAGAAAATATACAGGATTTTATATAACTCTTTATTTCATATTAATGTACCCCTATATCACAGTGAAATAAGATAAGCTTTGAAGGAATTTTATAAAGAACTTCAAAACATTATTTTTATTTATTTCATATCTTGACTGCTAATTTTTTAAAAGCCAATGAAAAATTCAAAAGCCATAAAGCTGCCTATAAAGCTTAAATAATAAAATGTAATTTGCAGTAAAAATGGCATAAGAAAATCACCAATGATGAATGACACAACCAAACCTACTATTTCTGGCTTAAATAAAGTGGTAGGTTGAGGAGTGGTATTTCTTCATCTTGGTTTGAGACTGCTAAAACAATAACTCTGCTTGGTCAGATAAGAACTAAAATGAATGACAGTTGTTAGTAAATTCATCTAATCATGAAATCATAGCAAAATGAAAATGAATGGAATGTATAAAAGACTAAGTTAAAGCTGAAGATTTGGGGAACTCACCAGAACCTCTGGTGGGCAAAGAGAGCTCTCATTCCACTTGCTCCAATGCCCCAGGGGCTTAGAAAAGTCACTGCACTGTAATCTGAATTCCCTAAGACCGGTGAGGAGACCAGGAGTATTGGTCCATATCCTCCAAAAAGCAAACACTAAGAGGATTAAATGTGAAAGATACTTACTAGATGTTATGGACTGAATTGTGTCCCTCCCTCCATCACATTCATATTTTGAAGTCCTAACCCCCATTACTGCAGACTGTGACTGTATTTGGAGATCTTTAAAGACATCAAAGGATTTTAAAGAGATTAAAGGGTCTCTTAGTTCAAATGAGGTCATTAGGATGGGCCTTAATCCAGCAGACCTAGTGTCCTCATACAAAGAAGACACAGAAGGAAGCAGGAGGGCCACGTGAAGATATAGGAAGAAGAAGGCATCTCCCAGCCAAGCAGAGAGGCCCAGAAAGTAACCCTCCTACTCTTGATCAACTATTAGCCACTAGAATTGTGAGAAAATAAATAGTTTAAGCCATCCAGTCTGCAGTATTTGCAACAGCAGCCCTAGCAAACTAATACATTACAAGGACAGTCCTACAAGAGGAAATGAGGATGGAGCTGATGAGTGCTGGGAGCAAAGCTGGTGGTCTGACCACGCGTGAAGGAGAAAGAGAAGGAAAGGTAGGCGGAAAGCCTGAGACTGTGGTGCTGATCTAAAGCAAAGCCACAGAAGAGTCCTATACCTCCCAGGAGTGGGTTACCTTGGTACCCCCTGCCATGCTCACTCACTGGCTAAGAACTGCTCCCAGGCAGCATCCATGATGGATTTTAGAGCACAGCAATTGATTTGTCAGTTTATATGCTCCCTACATCTGGAAATCTGAGCAGGACATCTTCATGGCCACCCATGCTAAAGGCCATCATGCTTCTGGACAGTTCAAAAAGGACTTTCCAATCAGACAACACAAACGCCCACAGGCAGTCTTCCAATATGGTCACCACAAGAAGCTCTAGAACATTCTATTTCCCCTCAGAAACAAATATTGTTCTAGGCTCTGTAAAAAAACAGTCTAGTCAGACTGCATTGACTGAAGAGTTCTGGACACATGGAAGGTATCTGTCCTGCAAGTTACCTCTTTTTCACTTGTGAGAAGACAAGCCAGTTACTCAAAGTAATAATGTTAGTGAAGACTGTGATGGTCCTGCTGAGGAGCTTCCAAAGCAGGAAGCAACAGGTGGTACAGTCTAGCATGGCTGACCCCGGAGTGGAAAGATCAAAGGTAGTTGAGGTTTTGTCCCAAGATGCCACAGACAAACTCAGCCCCACACCTTCTGAGCCTGTCTTCTTTCCTGGGGATGGAGACTAAAAATGCCCTTTTTTTTTTTAATGCTGTGAACTAACACTTTAGGAGAGGATAAGAATATAAAAAGCAAGCATTCATGAATAGAGAGAATTAGAATTTCTCATCTTCCACTCAAATCCAGAATGCAACCAAGTTCATCTGACATGCAAATTCAATCCTCTTATCTCCAATGACTAGCACGGGGACTGAGAGTAGTTCAATTCATGTTATAGGAGTAAATAATGACACTCATATTGAATTATAGTTTTATGCTGATTAATAATAAATGAAAGTAGTTCCTGTAAATGATCGTAATTAGCATGTCTGTGGTCAGGTATAGGAGGGGGGTAAGTCACCCAGAGTAGAAAGTTACAACGAGGCACTTCTAAAATCCCCAAACTCCAGAGTCAACCCCAAAAGTGGGGAAACAAAATGAGGCACAGACAGTGGGCTGGTATCAGCAGATTTGAGGGCAGGGTTGCAAACCAGTATCATCTCAGTACAGATGTCTTCCTGATACAGATAAAATGGAAGTTTCTGTTCATTCATTCATGCAGTATCCATGATCAGGCACTATGCTATGTGCTGGAGAAACACAAATGAATGAAACGTACTCTCTGCCATTAAGGAGGAACGTATATGCATCAACAGTGTGAGATACGGTAATAGAGCTTATGTCTAAAGAGCTCGCAGAGCAGAGACAAAGAAGAAATAAGTGACTGTAGTGTGAGTAATGGGATCACAGCAGGCTGACACCTGAGCCTGGTCAAGTGGAGTACCAGAAAGCAAGGCTGTGTATTCTATCTAGACAGAAAAGCTGAGAAATGGCAGGTGCGAAGACATGAAGGGCCAATAGTTTTGACTGAGATGAAGTGGGAAGGTATGAGGGGTGATAAGGTTGTGTGAAGGGAAAGAAAAGGTTATAATCTGAAAGATAAAAACCATGGCAAATAGATGGCTCTGGAGTCACCTGTAGAAAATGCTGGGTAGCCTAGTCCAGGAGGCACTGGACTCAGAAGAATTCTGGCCAAGAAGCTACAAGAGATGAAGGGCACAGGGTTCTGAAAAGGGAGCTGGAGAACACCAAGAACAAGTTTGCCTTCTGTCCATTATCCTTTTCACATGCCGTGATATATTTAAAAATTTCTCTTCAGTTCAGTTCAGTCGCTCAGTTGTGTCCGACTCTTTGAGACCCCAGGAATCGCAGCACGCCAGGCCTCCCTGTTCATCACCATCTCTCGGAGTTCACTCAGACTCACGTCCATCAAGTCCGTGATGCCATCCAGCCATCTCATCCTCTGTCGTCCCCTTCTTCTCCTGCCCCCAATCCCTCCCAGCATCAGAGTCTTTTCCAATGAGTCAACTCTTCTTGGTCACAACTTTTCTTCCAAGGAGTAAGCGTTTTTTTAATTTCATGGCTGCAATCACCATCTGCAGTGATTTGGAGCCCCCAAAAATAAAGTCTGACACTGTTTCCACTGTTTCCCCATCTATTTCCCATGAAGTGATGGGACTGGATGCCATGATCTTCGTTTTCTGAATGTTGAGCTTTAAGCCAACTTTTTCACTCTCCTCTTTCACTTTCATCAAGAGGGTTTTTAGTTCCTCTTCACTTTCTGCCATAAGGGTGGTGTCATCTGCATATCTGAGGTTATTGATATTTCTCCCGGCAATCTTGATTCCAGCTTGTGCTTCTTCCAGCCCAGCATTTCTCATGATTCTCTTAGGACCTAATATTCTGGAGCCATGCCCAAGCCCTTGCTCAGAGTAGAGAGGCAAACAGTGACTCCGTCACTCACACACACATACACAAGCACACCTCTGAAGCTGAAGCAAGCTCATGAGTAGGAGATTCCCAATCCTTCAGTACAAACTAGACAACCCAACCTTCCCCTAACTCTACCTGCCTGCTGTAGGGAAGGAAGACCCACCTGGATGGCTAACATGCTTCACCCTGGAGGTGTTGTCATTGCTTAGTTGCTACGTCATGTTTAGGGATCACATGGACTGGAGCTGACCAGGCTCCTCTGTCCATGGGATTTCCCAGGCAAGAATACTGAAGTGGGCAGCCATTACCTTTTCCAGAGGAATCTTCCCAAGCCAGGGATCAAACCCACATCTCCTGCTTGGCAGGTGGATTTACCATTGAGCTATCTGGAAGCCCTCATCCTGGAATAATCAAACTTAAAAAGACACATTGACATTTTCTTGTGGACTTTCAAAAGGAGTCTATTTATAAGTCCTAGTACAATTTAGATATTAAAGGTACTTAAAACGAATCCTTCACTGTTCACCTGAATTATGCATACAGTGTCTCTCTATAGGTGCTCTTTAGAACTAGAGTTTAGCTTTAAAAATAAAAGCAATTGGCATGGAATTTAATTTAAGTAACAGAGTTTGGCTCCAAACTCAAAATCCCTTCATGGCAAGTAGGGCAGTAGAGCTAATTCTGTGGCAAAGTCCAGCAGGAATGGAGTCAAATAGACTGAGGGTTATTTAAGGCCATTGTGGGCAGAGAACTAAGAAGGAAGGAACAATGTTGGAATGATCAGAGCAAAAGCTTACATTCACTGTCTGCTTTTGTGACTCAGGTATTTTTTTATTCGATCATTTCTATTAATACACCAAAACTCACAAAGGAAAATACACCCATACTTATGTACCCACCACCTGAAATGTTAAAGTCACATTTTGTTATATTTGTTTCAGACTTTTTTAATTTTTTAAAAGTTACAGATCCAGTAATTTATATTTTCTGAATCTCCTTTCCCTCACTCTCTTTTCAGAGTCAGATACTAGGTGGCACATCTGGGACACAGTCAATTCTATTTTCATGTTTTCCTCCATTTATATGTACCTGTAAACACTAAAGAGGATTGCTTCAGATTTTTGTTTTATTAGCTGAAATTCTCTTTTATCAATTCAAATGTATGATTTCAAAATCTATTACTGTTGATTAACCTATTCAATTTACTCATTGATTTTGCTTATACTCCATTGATGTTGCATTAAACTGTAAGAGAAATAGAGGGATTTTTTTGTTGTTGCTGTTTTATTCCATAATGTACCCTGAGCACATAAAAAGCACTTGCCATATAGTAGATGCTCAGCAAATATTTGTTGAATGAGTAACAGAAATTCAGTTAATTTATTTAACTTCCAGAATAATCTATCTTATGCAGGCTTCAGAAGTTATCTATCCATTTATATACTAAGATCTATTGAAATTCTTCCTAAGTTTTTGATATCAAAACAATATTGCATGATATCCTTGCATCCATATGCAAAAGTCTCCCTGAGGCATTTATGAAGGGCACAATTAGTAGGTCAGAGATATATGCACTTTAAACCTTACTAAATGTTATCAAATTACTCTCCAAAGAGGTTGACCACCATGCATTCTAGTTGCTTTCAACTTGCTCATTAACACTTGGCATTCTCAGATCTTTATTTTTTCCAAAAAATAAAGTAAAATAGCAGGACTTCCCTAGTGGCCCAATAGTTAAGACTCTGCACTGCTACTGCAGGGAACACAGGTTTGATCCCTTGTCAGGGAACTAAGATCCCACATACCATGTGGTGCAGCAAAAAGAAAAAAAAAAAAAAATAGAGAACAAGATGGTGGAGGAGTAGGTGGACACAGAGTACATCTCTCTCCATGGATACATCAGGAATACACCTTCAGACACAGAAGTGCATGCAGAACACCAGCTGAGAGCAGACAGGAGTACCTGACCAGTGGAAGAGAATACATAGAAACCCACTAAAACTCAAGATCAAGCCTTGAGTCTTTGAAGTGGGAGCACTGACTCCAAGACCCTAGACTACCAGAGAACTGACCCCAGGGAGTATCAAATAGTGAGAACTCACACAAAGGAAACCACTGGAATACAAGACCCAGCATCACCCAACCACCAGTAGCGCCCTACACAGGACACCTCATCTAAACAACAAACAAAACAAAAATACAAACCCAATCATCAGCAAACAGGATTACCACCTTACTCAGCTTTGCCCATCAGAGGAGAAACAAACAAACAAACAAAACCTCAGCAAAAATCTCACTCTATACAAAGCTAACACAAACTATTGGACCAAACTTAGGAGGGCAGAAACCAAAAGGAAGAAAGAATTCAACCTTGACACCTCAGAAAAGGAGACCTCAAACACAAGAAGTTTTAAAAAATAATAATGAAAAGCCAGAGAAATACTATACAAATGAAGGAACAAACTAGAAACACAGAAGTCCAAATAAATGAAGAGGAAATAGGCAAACTATCTGAAAAAGAAATCAGAATAATGACAATAAAGATGAGCAAAAGCCTTGGAAACAGAATGGAGAAAATGCAAGAATCAATTAATAAAGCCCTAGAAGAATTAAAGAATAAACATACAGAGACAAACAATACAATTACTGAAATTAAAAATACTCTAGAAGGAATCAACAGCAGAATATCTGAAGCTAAAGAATGAATCAGTGAGCTGGAAGATAAAATGGTGGAAATAACTTCTGAAGAGCAAAATAAAGTAAAAAGAATGAAAAGAACTGAGGATAGTCTCAGAGACCTCTGGAACAATATCAAATGCACTAACATTCCAATTATAGGGGTCCCAGAAGAAAAAGAGAAAAAGAAAGGGTATGAGAAAATTTTTGAAGAGATTATAGTTGAAAATTTCCCCAACATGTAAAAGGAGATAGTCGATCAAGTCCAAGAGGTGCAGAGAGTCCCATACAGGATAAACCTAAGTAGAAACACACCAAACACATACTAATCAAACTAACAAAGATTAAACACAAATAAAGAATATTGAAAGCAGCAAGGGAAAAGCAACAAGTAACATACAATGGAAATCCCATATGTTTAACATCTGGATCTTTCAGCAGAAACTCTGCAGGTCAAAAGGGAATGGCAGGATATGTTTAAAGTACTAAAAGGGAAAAATCTACAACCAAGATTACTGTACCAGGCAAGGATCTCATTCAGAATTGATGGAGAAATCAAAAGCTTTTCAGACACGCAAAAGTTAAGAGAATTCACTACTACCAAACCAGCTTTATATCAAATGTTAAAGGGAATTATATAGTCAAGAAATACAAGAGAAGAAAAAGATCTACAAAATCAAACCCCAAACAATTAAGATAATAGCAATATAAACATACATATCAATATTTACTTTAAATGTAAATGTATTAAATGCTCGAACCAGAAGTAACAGACTGGCTGAATGGGTACAAAAACAAGACCCATATATATGTTCGCTACAAGAAATCCACTTCAGATCTAAAGACACATATAGACTGAAAGGGAGAGGATGGAAAAATATATTCCATGCAAATGGGAAGCAAAATAAAGCTGGAATAGCAATCCTCATATCAGACAAAAATAGACCTTAAAGAAGATTACAAGAGATAAGGAAGGACATTACATAATGATCAAGGGATCAACACAAGGGGAAAACATAACAATTGTAAATATCTATGCACCCTACATAGGAGTACCTCAATACATAAGACAAACACTGGCAGACATAAAAGAAGAAACTGACAGTCACACAATAATAGTAGGAGATTTTAACACCCCACTCACACCAGTGGGCAGATCATCAAAACAGAAAATTAATAAGGAAACACAAGTCTTAAATGATACATTACATGAGATGGATCTCATTGATATCTTCAGGACATTCCATCGAAATGTAGAAGAATACACCTTTTTAAGTTCACATGGAACATTCTCCAGGATAGAGCACATGTTGGGTCACAAATCAAACCTCAGTAAATTTAAGAAAACTGAAATTGTATCAAGCATCTTCTCCAACCTCAACACTATGAGACTAGATATCAATTACACGAAAAAAAAAAACTGTAAAAAACACAAACACATGGAGATTAAACAATATATTTCCAAATAACCAACAGGTACTGAAGAAATCAAAAGTGAAATCAAAAAATTTCTAGAAACAAATGGCAATGAAAATATGACAACTCAAAACCTATGGGATGCAGCAAAAGCAGTTCTAAGAGGGAAGTTTATAGCAATACAATCCTACCTCAAGAAACAAGAAAATCATCAAATAGGTAACCTAACCTGACACCTAAAATGACTGGAAAAAGAAGAAAAAAAAATAGCAGTAGGAAAGAAATCAACAAATTTAGAAATGAAAAAGGAGATGTTACAACAGACAATGCAGAAATACAAAGGATTATAAGAGACTCTTATGAACAACTACATGACAATAAAATGAACAACCTGGAAGAAATGGACAGATTCTTAGAAAACTTCAATCTTCCAAGACTGAACCAGGAAGAAATAGAGATTATGAACAGCCTAATTACAAGCACTGAAATTGAAGTTGTGATCAAAAATTTCCCAAAAAACAAAAGCCCAGGACCATATAGCTTCCCAAGAGAATTCTCTCAAATATTTAGAGAAGAGCTAATGCCTATCCTTCTAAAACTCTCAAAAAATTTCAGAAAAAGGAACACTTCCAAACTCCTTCTATGAGGCCACCATCACCCTGATACCAAAACCAGACAAACACAACACACAAAAAGAAAACTATAGGTCAATATCACTGATGAACATAGATGCAAAAATCCTCAACAAAATTTTAGCAAACAGAACTCAGCAACACATCAAAAAGCTCATACACCATGATCAAGTTGGGATTATTCCAGGGATACAAGGATTCTTCAATATATGCAAAAAAAATCAATGTGATACATCACATTAACAAATTGAAAGGTAAAAACCATATGATCATCTCAATAGATGCAGAAAAAACTTTGACAAAATTCAGCACCCATTTATGATTAAAACTCTTCAAAAAAATGGGCATAGAAGGAACCTACCTCAACATAGTAAAGGCCATATATGATAAGCCTATAGCAAACATTATTCTCAATGGTGAAAAACTGAAAGCATTCCCCCTAAGATCAGGAACAAGACAAAGGTGTCTACTTTCACCACTACAATTCAACATAGTTCTGGAAGTTCTAGCTACAGAAATCAGAAAAGAAAAAGAAATAAAAGGAATCCAGATCAGAAAAGAAGTAAAGCTCTCACCGTTTGCAGATGACATGATACTGTACATAGAAAACCCTAAAGATAGGATCAGAAAATTACTAGAACTAATCAGTGAATTTACTAAAGTCGCAAGATACAAAATCAATACACAGAAATCACTTGCATTTCTACATACTAACAATGAAAAATCAGAAAGAGAAATTAAGGCATCAATCCTATTCACCATTGCAACAAAAAGAGTTAAGTATCTAGGAATAAACTTAGCTAAGGTGACAAAAGAACTGTACACAGAAGATTATAAGACACTGATGAAAGAAATCAGTGACATAAACAGATGGAGAGATAGTCCATGTTCCTGGATAGGAAAAATCAATATTATGAAAATGACTATACTAGCAAACACAACCTACAGATTCAACGTGATCCCTATCAAATTACCAATGCCATTTTTCACAGAACTAGAACAAAAAATTTCACAATTCATATGGAAACACAAAAGACCCCAAACAGCCAAAGCAGTCTTGAGAAAGAAGAATCAAGCTAGAGGAATCAACCTCCCTGACTTCAGATTATAATACAGAGAGTCATCAAAACAGTATGGTACTAGCACAAAAACAGAAATATAGGCCAATGAAACAAGATAGAAAGCCTAGAAATAAACCCATGCATCTATGGGTACCTTATTTTTTAAAAAGGAGGCAAGAATATACAATAGGGCAAAGACAGTCTCTTCAGTAAATGGTGCTGGGAAAACCAGACAGCTACATGTAAAAGAATGAAAATAGAACACTTCTTAACACCATACACAAAGATAAACTCAAAATTGATTAAAGACCTAAATGCAAGACCAGAAACTATAAAACTCTTAGAGGAAAATATACGCAGAAAATTCAATGACATAAATCAAAGCAAGATCCTCTACGACCCACCTCCTCGAGTAATGGAAAAACAAAAGCAAAAAAGTGGGACCTGATTAAACATAAAAGCTTTTGCACAGCAAAAGAAACTATAAGCAAGGTGAAAAGATAACCCTCAGAATGGGAGAAAATAATAGCAAATTAAACAACTGACAAAGGATTAATTTCCAAAATATACAAGCAGCTCATACAACTCAATACCAGAAAAACAAACAATCCAATCAAAAAGTGGGGAAAAGACCTAAACAGACATTTCTCCAAAGAAGACATACAGATGGCTAACAAACACAAGAAAAGATGCTCAATATTGCTCATTATTAGAGAAATGCAAATCAAAACAACAATGAGATATTACCTCACACCAGTCAGAATGGCCATCAGCAAAAAATCTATAAACAATACATACTGGAGAGGGTGTAGAGAAAAGGGAATGCTCTTGAACTGTTGGTAGAAACATAAAGTGATACAGCCACTATGGAAGATGGTATGGAGATTCCTTAAAAAAACTAGGAATAAAACCACCATATGATCCAGCAATCCCACTCCTAGGCATATATCCTGAGGAAACCAAAATTGAAAAAGTTACATGTATCCCATTGTTCATTGAGACACTATCTACAATAGCTAGAACATGGAAGCAACCTAGATGTCCATCGACAGATGAATGGACAAAGAAGCTGTGGTACGTATACACAATGGAATATTACTCAGCCATAAAAAGGAATGCATCTGAGTCAGTTCTAATGAGGTGGATGAACCTCAGTCAGTTCAGTCACTCAGTCGTGTCCAACTCTTTGCGACCCCATCAATCGCAGCACGCCAGGCCTCCCTGTCCATCACCAGCTCCTGGAGTTCACTCAGACTCATGTCCATCGAGTCAGTGATGCCATCCAGCCATCTCATCCTCAGTTGTCCCCTTCTCCTCCCGCCCCCAATCCCTCCCAGCATCAAAGTCTTTTCCAATTAGTCAACTCTTCACATGAGGTGGCCAAAGTAGAGTGAAGTAAGTCAGAAAAAGAAAGATAAATATCATATACTAATACATATATATGGAATCTAGAAAAATGGTACTGAAGAATTTATTTCCAGGGCAGCAGTGGAGAAACAGACATAGAGAACAGACTTATGGACATGGAGAGAGGGGAGAAGAGAGCGAGATATATGGAAGGAGTAGCATAGAAACTTACATTATCATATGTAAGATAGATAGCCAACAGGAATTTGCTGTAGGGCTCAGGAAACTCAAACAGGGGCTCTGTATCAACCTTGAGGAGTGGAATGGGGAGGGAGATGGCGGGGAGGTTCAGAAGGGAGGGGATATATGTATACCTATGACTGATTCACGTTGAGGTTTGACAGAAAGCAACAAAATTCTGTAAAGCAATTATCTTTCAATTAAAAAATAAATTAATTGAAGAAAAAAGAAAAATAATGATAATAGAAGCAAAATAAAAACAACAAAAACAGTAAAATGGCATCCCAGTTTTCTGTTAATGTAATGTTAGTCCTGATTACTCACTAGTTTGAGCTCATCTTCATACAGGTCCTGGCTCTCTGAATTTCTTCTTCTATGTGGGATCTATTCATACTCTTTGCCCATCTTTCTATTTGACTATTATTTGTTGTTTTTTTTTTTAATAACTTCTAGGAAGAGTCTTTGGTCTGATATATATGCTAGTATCTTCTACCAGGATGTGGCCTACATTTACCCTTTTCATGGGGTCTTTAGTCATTCAGATCTCTAACTTCAAGAAGTCCAATCTGTTGGTCCTTCCTTACCCTGATGTCATAAAGACATCTTCCACTATCCTTATCTATCATCCATGTTGCAACTGTATTTCCTACATATAGTTAAAAAGTTTTCTTTTTTACATATGCTCCTTAATACAGCTTTTAAAAATTACTTTTTATTGGCATAAAGTTGCTTTACAAGGTTGTGTTAATTTCCACCATACAGCAAAGTAAATCAGCTATATGTATACACATATCCCCTCTTTTTTTGGATTTCCTTCCCACTTAGGTCAACACAGAGCAGAGTAGGGTCCCTGAGCTATCCAGTACGCTCTCATTACTTATCTGTTTTATATATAGTGTCAATAGTATATATATGTCAATCCCAATCTCTCAGTTCATCCCACCCCTCTGAATACATCTTAAATAAAAAGAAATGGTATAAGGTAGTAACCTAGTTTAATTTTTTAACAAAAATATCAATGAAAAAATCTATCAATGAAAGAAAGGATGACAATCCCACCTCCAACACATACCAAGGTCTCATGTGTGTAAGCACTTTATCAACCTATCTATTCTGTTCTATTTGATGTATTTGTCTCAGTTCAGTCAGTTCAGTCGCTCAGGCGTGTCCGACTCTTTGCGACCCCATGAATTGCAGCATGCCAGGCCTCCCTGTCCATCACCAACTCCCGGAATATCCCTGTGCTAATTCCAAAATCCAAACTGTGCCATATGCTAAAATCTTTTTTCAGTTCAGTTCAGTCGCTCAGTCGTGTCCGACTCTTTGCGACCCCATGAATCGCAGCACGCCAGGCCTCCCTGTTCATCACCATCTCTCGGAGTTCACTCAGACTCACATCCATCGAGTCAGTGATGCCATCCAGCCATCTCATCCTCGGTCGTCCCCTTCTCCTCCTGCCCCCAATCCCTCCCAGCATCAGAGTCTTTTCCAATGAGTCAACTCTTCGCACGAGGTGGCCAAAGTACTGGAGTTTCAGCTTTAGCATCATTCCTTCCAAAGAAATCCCAGGGTTGATCTCCTTCAGAATGGACTGGTTGGATCTCCTTGCAGTCCAAGGGACTCT
>SJYT01007040.1:115138-125180 GCA_006410635.1 Cephalophus harveyi | reverse complement strand
CACACACACACACACACACACATCATTAACATAACTCTGAAGTATTGAAACATCTAATGTGTGAATTTAAATAAACATTGCATTATCTAATTATTCAGTTCTTCTTCTTTATCTCTCAATAATGTTTATATTTTCTCCATAATGATTTTATAGATTTTTCTTACATTTATTTCAAAGAACCATATCATTTTACTCTAGAAAAATACTCTATTGCATTTTTAATGGGCTATTTCTCTATATCTGGTATATATGAGGAAGAGAAGCATTATCACAAATTCTAGAGTCAGTTCACCTTGATATCATCACATACTGTTAGCATGAACAAATTCTTTAAACTCTCTGAGACAGTTTTCTCAAATTTTAAATGGGAATAAAAAAGTGCTACCTCAAGATGGTTGTGAGAATTAGTTAATATACGCAAAATGCCTGGTGCATAAAAATCCAGTGTAAATGTTAGCTTTTATTATTAATATTACAAGAATATTATCAATTTACATAAATTGATTTTATATCTGGCAGCTTTGCAAATTCTCTTGTAAGTTCAGAGTTTGCAGACTATCTCCAAATTCATTTCAATAATGATTTAACCTGCAAGTAAGAACAAACTTAGTTTCTTCCTCCTTCTTCTTTGTACCTATAAATATGTCTCTTTCTTGTCTTACTGTATTATACAAGACTAACAGATTCATGATAAGTGGAATAGGAAATAGGAACATACCTGTCTTACCCTCTTCGAAAGATATTCTAAAGTTTCTCCTTTAAGATTTATGTTGCCATAATTTTTTGTTAGATACTCTTTATCAAGGTAAGGAAGACCCATTGCATTCCTAGTTTGATGTGTGTTCTTATCATGAGTGAGTCTTGATACAGATACTTAGATTTTCCTTCAATTAACCCCTACACTGCAGTTTACAAGGAACATTTAGCAACAATATATGTTGGGCCAGAAGTCAGAAAACGATAGCTTAGACTTGTTTTGCAGAAAAATTTTTAAAAAATAAAAACCTTATCAGAACACAACCACACCCATTTGATTACATATTATCTGTGGTTGCTTTCAAATTATAATGGCAGAGCTGAGTAGTTGACAGAGAACGAATGGCCCACAAAGCTTGAAGTATTTACCACCTGGCCCTTTACAGAAGATGTCTGCCCACTCTGACATACACCAGATTAAATCTAACAATTTTCACCCTACATTGAGGGTCTGGGTAACAAGCAGGGAGGCAGGCCAAAGTGGCTTTTTAAAACAAATATCCTATATTAATGAATATATATGGAATCTAGAAAAATGGAACAGATTAATCTATTTGCAGGGCAGGAATAGAGATGCAAACACAGAGAATGGACTTGGGGACACAGCAGGGAAAGGAGAAGGTGGGGCAAGTTGAAAGAATCAGTTCAGTTCAGTTCAGTCGCTCAGTCGTGTCCAACTCTTTATGACCCCATGAATCACAGCACGCCAGGCCTTTCTGTCCATCACCAACTCCCGGAGTTCACTCAAACTCACGTCCATCAAGTCGATGATGTCTTCCAGCCATCTCATCCTCTTTTGTCCCCTTCTCCTCCTGCCCCCAATCCCTCCCAGCATCAGAGTCTTTTCCAATGAGTCAACTCTTCATATGAGGTGGCCAAAGTATTGGAGTTTCAGCCTCAGTATCAGTCCTTCCAATGAACACCCAGGACTGGTCTCCTTTAGGATGGACTAGTTGGATCTCCTTGCAGTCCAAGGGACTCTCAAGAGTCTTCTCCAACACCACAGTTCAAAAGCATCAATTCTTCGGCGCTCAGCTTTCTTCACAGTCCAACTCTCACATCCATACATGACTACTGGAAAAACCATAGCCTTGACTAGATGGACCTTTGTTGCAAAAGTAATATCTCTGCTTTTGAATATGCTATCTAGATCAGTCATAACTTCCTTCCAAGGAGTAAGCGTCTTTTAATTTCATGGCTAGCACTGACATATATACACTACCGTGTGTAAAATAGCTAGCTAGCGGGAAGCTGCTATAGGGCACAGGGAGCTCAGCTCTGCGCTCTGTGATAGAGGGTTGGGATGGAGGTTGGGATGGGGGGCTCAAGAGGGGAGGGATATACGCATAGTTATAGTGGATTCACATTGTTGTACAGCAGAAACCAGCATAACACTGTAAGCAATTACCTTGCAATTAAAAAAAAAAAATCCCTTTTCTAGCTCTCTAATCTCTGTTCCCTCTACTATCTCTCATGTCTATGGTTCTCTTTCCTCTTCTCTCCCCTTCCCTCTTTCCTTCCTCCCTTCTTCTCTTTTTCTTTTTTTTTAAATTGCTGTTCCATATTTTTTAAAAGCAATGCAAAATCTCTTCCACTCATTAAATCAAAAGGAAAACTGACCATTTCTTCAATATCTAGTATGAGCCAGATGCTGTACTAAATTTCTTCATTCAAAATTCAGTCACTCACCCAGTACATACTGAACACTGTACATATACCAGATACTGTTCTAGGTGCTTGAAATATATTCAGTGAACCAAACAGAGATTACTGCTCTCGTGAAGCTTATTTAACAGAGGGAAGCAAACAATAAAAATCAGAGCAAATAATACATAATGGAAGAAGAGTAGATAGAGGAGGGGGTGGGATCGGAGAGGGGGCAGGAGCAGAGTACTGTGCCGGGTGATCAGAGCCCTGGAGAAGATGCCACCTGAACAAAACCCTGAAGGAGGCAGAGGGCCCATGGTCAGTGTTCCTGGTGTGTTCAGGGCATACCAAGGAAGCCAGTGCTGCCGGGACAGATGAAGCAGAAAGGAGATGAGACCAGAGCGCTTATAGGGCCAATGTTGGAGGCCCTGGTAGGCCTTGTTGTTGTTCAGTCACTAAGTTGTGCCCAACTTTTTGTGACCCCATGGACTGCAGCACGCCAGTCTTCCCTGTCCTTCACTATCTCCCTGAGTTTGCTCAAACTCATGTCCATTGAATGGGTGATACAAACCCAGCCATCTCATCCTCTGTCACCCCTTCTCCTCCTGCCCTCAGTCATTCCCAACATGAGGGTCTTTTCCAATGAGTCAGTTCTTCACTTCAGGTGATCAAAATATTGTAGCTTTAGTACCAGTCCTTACAGTGAATATTCAGAGTTGATTTCCTATAGGATTAACTACTTTGATCTCCTTGCAGTCCAAAGGACTCTCAACAGTCTTCTTTAGGACTACAATTTGAGAGCATCAGTTCTTCAGCACTCAGCCTTCTTTATGGTCCAACTCTCACATCTGGACATGACTACTGGAAAAACAAGAGCTTCAACTATATGGACCTTTGTTGACAAAGTGATATTTCTATTTTTAATACACTATCTCAGCTTGTCATAGTTTTCCTTCCAAGGAGCAAGTGTTTTCTAATTTCATGGCTGCAGTCACTGTCCACAGTGATTTTGGAGAAGAAAATAAAGCTTGTCACTGCTTCCACTTTTTCCCCTTCTATTTGCCATGAAGTGAGGAGACAGTAGGCCATGATCTTTGTTTTTTGAATGTTGAATTTTAAGCCAGCTTTTTCACTATCCTCTTTCACCCTCATCAAGAGACTCTAGTTCCTCTGTGCTTTCTGCCATTAGAATGGTATCATCTGCATATCTGAGGTTGTTGATATTTTCTCGAGGAAATCTTGATTCCAGCTTATGATTCATCCAGCCCAGAATTTCGCATGATGTACTCTACGGGAGTTGGTGATGGACAGGGAGGCCTGGCGTGTTGCGATTCATGGGGTCACAAAGAGTCGGACACGACGGAGTGACTGAACTGAACTGAACTCTACAGAGAAGTTAAATAACATGGTGACAATATATAGCCTTGTTGTACTCATTTCCCAATTTTGAACCAGTTAGTTATTCCATGTCCAGTTCTGACTGTTGCTTCCTGACCTACATTCAGGTTTCTCAGGAGACAGATAAGGTGGTCTGGTATTCTCATCTCTTTAAAAATTTTCCACAGATTGTTGTGATCCATGCAGTCAAAGACTTTCATGTAGTCAATGAAACAGAAGAAGGTGTTTCTCTGGAATTCCCTTGCTTTCCCTATGATCCAGTGTGTGTTGGAAGTTTTATCTCTGGTTCCTCTGCCTTTTCTAAATTCAGCTTGTACATCTGGAAGTTCTCATTTCACATACTGCTGAAACCTAGCTTAAAGGATTTTGAGCATTACCTTGCTAGCATGCAAAATGAGCGCAATTGTATGGTAGTTTGAATATTCTTTGGATTGTTCTTCTTTGGGATTGGAATGAAAACTGATCTTTTCCAGTTCTGTGGCCACAGTAGGCCTTACTCTGATGGAAATAAGGAGCCACTACAAGTTTGTGAGCAGAATTAAGTTTTCTGGCTGATTTTTAAAAGAATCACTCTGGCTATTAAGGTGAGGACCACAGTAGAAGCTGCAAGGCTACCCTAGAGGCCATATAATACTGAGGGAGAGGTCATGTTATTTAATCCCCAGGGTTTGTGTTATTTAATCCTTGGGATTAAATGGATAAGATGATGATTCTTATTATGTTTTTATATGATGACTCATATCTTTTCATGGATGAGGAAACTAAGGCCATAAAAAAGATAACTGCCAGGTCACACAACTACAAGAAAGCAGAGTTGGTTTAAACCTGGAGTCTGTCCAACATCAAAGAGTGGTATCTGGAGTCAGACCAACCTGAACTTCACTATATGAAAGCACTTCATGAATAAGTGCATATAATGTAGGACATAATTATTTCCAAAGTTCATGATTTTAGATTAATCATACATTATTTTTGACTCATAATCTTTTAAATAAATCATATTTCTTTTAAAATATGGCTTGGATGTTATAGATATAAATTTCTAGGTTTTATTCTTGATTTACTTATTGAAGAAATAAACCCAGATTTTCAAATATTAGTTTGATATTAATTTGATTCAAATAAACTTCAGGACCTGGATATTTATTTACTCTAGCCCTAGAAATGAGAAGTACAAGGTTATGTTCCTATACCCCTATAGAGTCTCAGACTGTGTTCTTTAAAATTCATTTCACTGCTTAAGTGCTGATTCTTTTTTGTAAAATCTGCTGACTGACAGGTACCTTCCCAAGTTCAAATCCCATCTGGCACTCTAGTAATGCTGTCTTCTGTAATATTACTGGTAAGAAAGATAGTCAGACAGAAAGGTTTACTAATGAAATGTTTCCACTTCCTCTTCAGCTTCCCTGGTGGCTCAGATGGTAAAGAATCGGCCTGCAATGTTCGATCCCTGGGTGGGGAAGACCCTCTGGAGAAGGGAACAGCTACCTGCTCCAGTATGCTTGCCTGGAGAATTCCATGGACAGAGGAGCCTGGCAAGTGACAGTCTATGGGTTGCAAAGAGTCAAATACAACTGAGCAACTTTCACTCACTTTCTTCGGGGATAAATTGGGTGGCTCCAGCTACTCAACATAAAATGTAAACAAATTGAAAATAGTTCATGCAAATTTGATCTCTAGTCATTTGCTGTTGAGTTTTTAAACCAGCCACATTGGCTCAGGTTTACAGGTAAATAATGTTGAGAAATTCAAATTGGGTCTGGATGTGTCTGTATATGTATGAACAATCAATATATGGGTTGCACTGGGTCTTAGTTGCAGTATGTGGGATCTAGTTCCCTAACAAGGGATTGAACACAGGACCGCTGCTTTGGCAGTGCAGGGTCCTAGCCACTGGACCACCAGGGAGGTCCCAAGAATTTAAATCAATCAGCCACAGACATTTTTTGCAATTACTGAGTATTCCCTAAGTACGATCTTAGGCCCTGGGGATTCAGTGTTGAGAATAAAAAAGGCCAGGACCCCTGCCCTCATTAAGCCTACAATCCTGAAGGGGAACCCAACAATAAATATTGGGTTGACTAAAAAGATCATTTGGGTTTTCTGTAAGATCTTATGGAAAACCCTGAACAACTTTTTGGCCAATCCAATATATAAATGGAAGTATTAGGGGCACCACCATGAAGTAACAGGGAGGATACAGGGCTGCTCTTAACATGGATCAAACCCAGCATGATGGGAAAAGGATGTTCAGGGAAGCCTGCCTACAGAAGTGATGCTTCAGCTCCACTGAAGACAACTGAGCAAGAAGAAGCACAAACAGGTGGAGGAGGAGAGGACTTTTCAAATAAAGAAAAGAATCTGTGTAAGGGCTTGATACAGGAGTGAATCCAATGGCTTAGGGGAAAAAAGAGAGAGAAGTCTGGTATGCTTTCTGGAAACCAGGATAGGATGGGGACTGCAGGAGGTGAAGCTGGAGACTGGCAGGGGCTAGGTCAGGTCAGGCTAAAAGTTTAGATTAACTCTAAGAGCAAAGAGAAGCCACGAGGGGGGATTTTAGCCATGGAGTGACACATCTTGCTCTTGTTACTTAAAGGTCAGTCCACTACTCTGTGAAGAATAAATCAGAAGAGAGAACAGGAACGGAGAGCACTTAGGAGCCTATTTAATCACCCAGGGGAGAGGCTGTGGGACACGGATGGAGCCGAGGGCAGGATGGTGGACAGAGGTGACAGATTCAAATCAGCAGGGACTGTGTAGGGGAGACAAGCAAGAAGAAGCAACGACGAGCCCTCATTTTCCAGCTGGGTGGAGGTAAGGGCCACTCACCAAGATGGGAGACACGTAGCTTCTTCACCCCAGCTGTGGGTCTATGCCAAGTATCCTTTAGGGGTGAAGGAAAGTCAGTGAACATCTATTTCAGCACCACTTCTCTCTACCAGCCTGAATTGTTGCTTTTGAAAGATTTTATTTCATTGACCTCTTCTTACTGAAGGTACAAGACGAGAGTCATCCTTGCAGAAGAAGAGAGACAAATGTCTTTTGAGAAGAGCAGGGGAAAGTTCTGAAAAGAGGAGAGTTCTGAAGACAGAACTTACCAAAGCAGCTCGAGGACTGGATGCAGTGCAGGAGGAGAAGAGGGTGCAACTGTAATTTATAATCAGAAATATGTATTTGGTCTTCATCCCCTTTTCAGGCATAGAGTTCTAAAAACCCTTATAATTTCCTGAGTGATGAGAGCAATCAAGGTGTCTTTTGTTATGTAAATAAGGTGACTTTCCTAAAGTACCTAAAAATGTGTTGCCAGCCTGGCTGGCCAATCAAGTGATGAAAGGGTTGGAACTTCCAGCCCCATCTCTTGACCACTGGGGAGGGGAGAGGGGCTGGAGATTGAATTCAATCACCAATGGCCAATGAATTAAGCCAATTACGACTATATAATGAAGCCACCATAAAAACCCAAAAGGGATGGGGTGTGGAGAGCTGCCATGGTGGTGGACACATGGAGATTTGGGTAGCAGAGTGCACTAGGAGAGGGTGTGGATGTTGCTTGCCCTTTCTCCATGTCTTGCCCTATGCATCTTTTTCCATCTGACTGTTCCTGAGTTATATTCTTTAATAATAAGCCAGTAATCTAGTAAGTAAAATGTTTCTCTGAGTTTTATGAGCCACTCTAGCAAAGTAATGAAACCCAAGGAGGAAGAGGTTGTGGGTATCTCTAAGCTATAGCCAGTTGGTCAGAAGTACAGGTAACAACCAGGGCTTGCAACTGACGTCTGAAATTGGGGGCTGGTGGAGTGATTTAGTCATGAGACTGAGCCCTTAGCCTATAAAATGTGAATCTATCCCCAGGTTGATAGTGTCAGATTTGAACTGAACTGACGACAGGCTGGTGTCCTGAGAATTGCTTGGTGCTGTGTGAGAAAACCTCTCAACACTCAAGCTGAAATAGGGTGCTCAGAATACCAGAAGAGATAGAAACTGGAGTAGACCTCAAGAGGAAGGCAACTGAGCCAAAGAAGGTACACAGGGAAGAACATTCTGATTACAACTTTGCTGAGATCTGACAGTGTTCTAATTGTAACATTTCCCTTTTTGCTTTCCTTCCTTGGTATGGGTGATGTACCTATTGATTACACAATAAAGATAACAGGGGAAGGAAGGGAAGACTGCTTTTCTCATTCAATTGTCTTTTTAAAGCCTTCTTCCTGGTTCCAAACACCCAAAAGGGAATATAGAATTTGCAGTTAAAGGGAAGTTGTTTCTGAGCATGATTAAATGCTCTTCATCAACCTTTCACACAAAAGCTTGCAAATACTGAGTTATTTGATCATACAATCATATCATTTCTATTTTTAAATTATATCCTAGGTTATATAATATACTCACATGATCAAATATTTTGCAATGCTGCAAAAGAATCTGAATAATCAATTGGAACTTATTCAATTCCTAAGGGGTTTCCCAGGGGGCTCAGTGATAAAAGAATCTGCCTGTCAATGCAGGAGACATAGGTTCGATCCCAGGGATGGGAAGGCCAGGCCTCCCGGTCCATCACCAACTCCCGGAGTTCACTCAGACTCACATCCATCAAGTCAGTGATGCCATCCAGCCATCTCATCCTCTGTCGTCCCCTTCTCCTCCTGCCCCCAACCCCTCCCAGCATCAGAGTCTTTTCCAATGAGTCAACTCTTTGCACGAGGTGGCCAAAGTATTGGCATTTCAGCTTCAGCATCAGTCCTTCCAATGAACACCCAGGACTGATCTCCTTTAGGATGGACTGGTTGGATCTCTTTGCAGTCCAAGGGACTCTCAAGAGTCTTCTCCAACACCACTGTTCAAAAGCATCAATTCTTTGGCACTCAGCTTTCTTCACAGTCCAAATCTCACATTCATACATGACCACAGGAAAAACCATAGACAGACAGACAAACAGACACCATAGACATGACTAGACAGACCTTAGTTGGCAAAGTAATATCTCTGCTTTTGAATATACTATCTAGGTTGGTTGTAACTTTTCTTTGGCTCTCAAATGTGGTCCCCAGACCAGAAGCATTACTGTCTCTTGGGATTTTGTTAGACTGCAAATACATGGGTCCGACTATAAACCTACTGAATGAGAAATTCAGGAGTGGGAGGCGCCAGCAGTCAGTTTAGCAAGATCTCAACATGATTCTGATATATGCTCTTGTTTGAGAACCACTGTTTTAATACAGTTCTTCCCAACCTTTTCACATCTCATGCAAACATAGAAAGTGAGGGTATCTATACTGTACCCCCATGTTAAGAAGATGAAGCTCTTAGTGACCTAAAGTCACTAGTGCCAGCCCTGTTCAGTAGCATGGCTTGAGCAGCTCACTATAACCCTCTCACAGGCCCACCAGGACAACTCTGACTTAGAGAAAATCACATCAATGCAAAAGGAGGTACAGATGAATAATCACTGTGCCTTCATCTGTCATAATTTTTGAAAATCAAGACTCACCTGGATAGTTATCAGCAAAGAAGAATGGAGAAACCATGGCATATTTGTGCACTGGAATGCCCTTCACAGTTACAATGAAATCACTGGAGCTACAGGTTTTAACACAGAGAAATCTCAAAAACATCACGTTGAGCCAAAAAAGCAGGTTGCAGAAAAATGCATAGAATTTGATAATGTTTCTTATCAAACATTATATATTTGATAATGTTTATTATTATTTATAATAATAAATAAATAAGAGTTTAGAGTACATCATGAGAAATGCTGGACTGGAAGAAACACAAGCTGGAATCAAGATTGCCAGGAGAAATATCAATAACCTCAGATATGCAGATGATACCACCCTTATGGCAGAAAGTGAAGAGGAACTAAAAAGCCTCTTGATGAAAGTGAAACTGGAGAGTGAAAAAGTTGGCTTTAAAATCAATATTCAGAAACCGAATATCATCACATCTGGTCCCATCACTTCATGGGAAATAGATGGGGAAACAGTGGAAACAGTGTCACACTTTATTTTTGGGGGCTCCAAAATCACTGCAGATGGTGACTGCAGCCATGAAATTAAAAGACGCTTACTCCTTGGAAGAAAAGTTATGAACAACCTAGATAGCATATTCAAAAGCAGAGACATTACTTTGCCAACAAAGGTCCATCTAGTCAAGGCTATGGTTTTTCCTGTGGTCAGGTATGGATGTGAGAGTTGCACTGTGAAAAAGGCTGAGCGCCCAAGAATTGATGCTTTTGAACTGTGGT
>SJYT01007040.1:0-114582 GCA_006410635.1 Cephalophus harveyi | reverse complement strand
CACCCTTATGGCAGAAAGTGAAGGGGAACTAAAAAGCCTCTTGATGAAAGTGAAAGTGAAGAGTGAAAAAATTGACTTAAAGCTCAACATTCAGAAAATGAAGATCATGGCATCCGGTCCCATCACTCATGGGAAATAGATGAGGAAACAGTGGAAACAATGTCAGACTTTATTTTCGGGGGCTGCAAAATCACTGCAGATTGGGACTGCAGCCATGAAATTAAAAGACGCTTACTCCTTGGAAGAAAAGTTATGACCAACCTAGATAGCATATTGAAAAGCAGAGACATTACTTTGCCAACAAAGGTCCATCTAGTCAAGGCTATGGTTTTTCCAGTGGTCATGTACGGATGTGAGAGTTGGATTGTGAAGAAAGCTGAGTGCCAAAGAATTGATGCTTTTGAACTGTGGTGTTGGAGAAAACTCTTTAGAGTCCCTTGGACTACAAGGAGATCCAACCAGTCCATTCTGAAGGAGATCAGCCCTGGAATTTCTTTGGAAGGAATGATGTTAAAGCTGAAACTCCAGTACTCCGGCCACCTCATGTGAAGAGTTGACTCATTGGAAAAGACTCTGATGCTGGGAGGGATTGGGGGCAGGAGAAGAAGCGGACGACCGAGGATGAGATGGCTGGATGGCATCACTGACTCGATGGACGTGAGTCTGAGTGAACTCCGGGAGCTGGTGATGGACAGGGAGGCCTGGTGTGCTGCGATTCATGGCGTCGCAAAGAGTCGGACACGACTGAATGACTGAACTGAACTGATTATTATTTATATTCAATGTTTGCAACATGCTGAATAACATTGGGTATTGTGTGTAGCGTTTCTGTGTGAAGTCAAATAATAAGGACATACAGAGGGATGATCTGTGTTAGTCACTCCGTTGCAATCCAGGGACTATAGCCTGCCAGGTTCGTCTGTCCATTATAAACAGGCCAGAATACTGGAGTGGGTTGTCATTCCCTTCTCCAGGGGATCTTTCAGACCGGGTATCGAACCTGGGTCTCCAGCTTTTCAGGCACATTCTTTACCATCCTAGCCAACAGGGAAGCCTAGAGGGATGAGAAGCAGCATAGTCAGGGCAGGGCTTAGCTCTGGAAAAGGATGATAAAAGGAAAGCAGATCAGCAATGTATATTATAAGGCCTCAACAATTTTAATTCTAAAAAAAAAAAAAAATCTAAAGAGAATATAACAGTAAGTTAAATTTGACATGAGGGGGAATGGGTACCCTGGTGTTTTTAAGATTAATTTTCATACTTTTCTGTATACATGAAATTGTTCATTCAAAACCTGATAGCAGGACTTCCCTGGTGGTTCAGTGGTTAGAACACCATGCTTCCACTGCAGGGGGAGTGGGTTCAGTCTCTGGTTTGGGAACTAAGATTCTACATGACTCATGGTGTGGCAAAAAAAAAAAATTAATAAGGAAAAAAAAAAATCAGTTGGAATCTGCTATGAATTTACCTCAGTTTTAAGGCCAAGTCTGATAACAGATCTTTGGTACTGGGCAGATTATTTTTCTCTCTTGGGCCCTCAGTTTCCTCATTTTGCAAAATAGAGAAGGTTGAATTCATCCTCTGTGATCTATTTTTGTCCTCAAAGAGAAAATCCCCAGCCCCTTGCCATTTCAGTCTCCACACATAGACTGTAGCCTCCTCAGATCTTGGTCACCGTCCAGCTGTCCGCCCTAATAGTCCCTGTTTACAATGGCTCCACAACTGGAATGAGCAGTAATAACATATCACAAAGTGGGAAGCAGAGAACCTGTGTTCTAAGATGTATTTTTAAGGCAAAAAGAATAAAAGTAAAACCAAAAAATTCTGGCACACAGACAAGCTGTGTGAGATTTAGAAAATGACCTTGAATTTGTGAGCAACCTTTCCTTGAAGGAGAATCTTATCCCTAAGCATGGATTTCACCAAGTGGAAGATAATTTTGAATCAACATTACAGTGACAATTTGCTGCTTTATCCCTAGTCTTTTTTTTTTTTTTAAGGTGGTGTAATGTGTTTTATTTTTTAATTAATTTTTATTGTAGTATCAGTTCAGTTCAATTCAGTCGCTCAGTCGTGTCCGACTCTTTGCAACCCCATGAATCGCAGCATGCCAGGCCTCCCTGTCCATCACCAACTCCCAGAGCTCACTCAGACTCACAGTTGTTTTAAAATGTTGTGTTAGTTTCTGCTGTAGAGCAAAGTGAATTATCTATACATATAGCCCCTCTTTTTTGGATTTCCTTCCCGTTTAGGTCACCATAAACACTAAGGAGAGGTCCCTGTTCTATAAAGTAGGTTCTCATCAGTTATCTGTTTTACACATAGCAATGTATATATGTCAGTTCCAATCTCCCAATTCATCCGATGCCCTCTTTCCCCCCTGGTATCCATACATCCTTTCTATAGGTCTTATCCCTATTCTTTGGGTATCACTTCCACCTTCTTATCCTCCACTTTGATATCAAATATGACTCAACACAACTAACTAGATAACATTTTCCACAAAGGAAAACTTCAGTTCAGTTCAGTTCAGTTCAGTTGCTCAGTCGTGTCCGACTCTTTGCGACCCCATGAATTGCAGCACTTTCTTCGGCGATCAGCCTTCTTCACAGCTTCTCATTTTCCACAGATTCTTTTGAACTTCTTTCAAGTTATGCCTTTGAAGAGCAATTCCCTTTCCAAATAGGTTTTTTTTATTGACTTTAAATGTGATCAACATTGTAGTAATATGGACACCATAATATTGATGAACTATGCCTACAAAGAATGATCAATTTTAACTAATCTATTATTTATTATAAAAGATTTCAAATTCACAAAAAGTATACCTACCACCAAGATTTGTCATATCTTTTTAAGTTTTGCTAATTTGCATATCCAAATCAGCAGGCCAGGTTGAAATCACATTTTCATCTTTGGGGTTTGTGACACCAAATCACATGTTTGAGGGTTTCAGGCCCCTTTTGAAGCATCTGTTCCATGTGATATGGTAGGACACATAACTAACGTTGACTAGTAACATGAGGCAAAAACAAGCAAATCTGATTTTAGCTCTAGGATGTAATAGTCTCATGACATTATCTCTTGGCCTCAGTTTCCTAATCTATGATATGAAAAAGTTGAACTTAGTTATTTGTAAGGTCCCTCTAATCTCTGAAACCCATTGGTTCCATGGAATGACCAAACAAATCTGGCCTTATATAAACAGTCTCAGTCTAAGTTTTCAAACTTTTTGACTGAACAATGAAAAACTCAGTAACGAATCATGTAGACTACAGCTAGAGCCACTGTGTGTACATATTTACTTATACAAAATGTATAGATTTCAGATGGGAAAAATAAACACTGCTCAGTTATCAAGCAAAAGATTGCCCAGTCTCTATTACATGATAGCATATAATTAAGGCCTACTGAATTAATAGGATAAATTATTAAGCTTGTAGTATAACAGGGACTATGTTAGGTACTTACGACAACTTCTCATTAATCCTTACAGCAGCTCTGAGAGGCAGATACTACCTATCTGATATAGATCACGGTACTATCAAATACCAGTCAGGATTCTAAGTCTGTTTCAGTCCATTACAGTGACAATACTAACACCCCAAAGATAGACATGTGCTTGGTAAATAAGCTTTTTAAGAACTTCACCTTATATTTCATTCTAGCAGCTTCTAACCTCCATTCAACATTGACCTACAACTTAATATTTCTTCCTCAAGTACTTCCCTGACACCTTCTATTATTCATTGTTATGAGGATATGCCTCTCTGGTAATGAAAAACAAAACTAAAATAATGGAGCCTAGAACAAGAATTAGTCATTGGGACCCACCCAAACCCTATTTTCATGGAGATAAATACAGTTGGCTTTTACTACCTTATGGGTGATTGACTTTGTGAATTACCTGTGGTACCTATTTTATCTTCACCAAGCTTCTTAATATATTATATTATGTATGCTAACTTCATAACTTTCTTTGACAGGACTAGTAGTCTGGTCAGAAAATGTAGCCAATAATGTGACCTGGATTACAGCAAAACATCTAGCAGAGGCTTTCATACCCAAATGAAGTAGATAGAGAAATGTGGACTGAATGTTAGGACAACTAGTAATTGGATCAACAGCTATACTCAGATTAAGAAAAGAATCTCAACCTGGACAAAGAATCATGCTGCAGGGTTCTGTCCTTGACCTTTTTCAATTCCCAAATATATTACCAGTGGCTTTGATGAACAGACAGCAAGGTCCTAAAATGTGAAAATGACAAAAAATTGAGTGGGATAATAAATGGATTATATAAGCCAAAATAGATTTGACAGGGTGAAGCGATGAGTCAAGTCAAAACAAATTGAAATTTAACAGAGATAAGTTTAAGATCCAAAGAAAAAAACTTCTTAGGTACAGGATGATTTTTAAAAATGGTTTGCCAGCTACCATAAAAGAGACATAGGAACTCTGGTTGACAGTAAATTCAGTATGAAGCCACAAGATGACTACCCAAAAGCTGGGGCCACCCTTAGCAATAAAAGAAATAAGCCATTTCTGCAATAACACAATATAAGAAAAGTATCTCATAGAAATAAAACCATAGGCTTGCTCTTCTTGGCTCTGGTAATTTCCTTCCATCTTGCATGGGGATTTTGATGTTGAATCTTAAAGATACAAAGTGGTGTTGGAACTTGAAAATGTGGACAACGTGGACATTCAGTTTCTCAACAGGAAGAGTCCCATGTCAGATGAAGAGACATTTTGAAAAGTAATAATAATTATTTTCAAAGATCTGTTTAGGCTGGAGGAAAGAAGGATATGATAGGTATCTTTAATACTCTGAAGGACCCAGAGAGGTCAAATAAGGTTCAAAGAAAATGGATTGTAGCTTGATATAAAAAGGAAATTTACATACAGGATGATGAGATTGTGAGTTTCCTCATGCTAGATAGACTGAGAAGGCTATTGGTGGGCTACTGTACAGGGGAACCCCTCAGTGAGAGTCATCTCCGTGAATCTTGGAATTCCCATGAAAATCTGAAGGAAAATGAATTAACAATCCACAAGTTGCCCGAAAAAAGAAATGACTGTTAAAGATTCACTCTTGTTTATCAATAGTCTCAGCAAGATATGGTTTGAAGTTTAAATCTGCTACCCATCCACTTCCCAAATACGTACATACACATACATAAAGAAAATATGATTCTTGTCAAAATGGAATGAACAACAAAGTCTCACGAGACCAGGTTCTACTATTTGGAATTTGTAATAATTCAGAGGGGAATAGATTCAAAATTTGCCATCTCTGAGCCACCCTCTAGGGGAAAACATGTTTGCAAAGAAAACTGTTAGTATAAACAAGACTTTGGTAGGAAAGCATGGCTTACATCTAAAGCCAAGAAAACACACCATTAAAAATAGTTTATGATTTCTGTACAAATAAATCTTTCCAATTTCTTAATGATCCATTCTTCACCTCAAGTCAGGTTGGATTTATCAGTTGAAAGTACTTTATACTTGTTAGCAGCACTTATGCTGAATACTGTACAAAGTTGAAAATAACAATTTCTATAATGCTAAAAAATCCAGCTTTTGTGTGAACTAGACATTTCCCAAGTTTAAATCAAGCCCCATTAATACTCATTGGAAAAGACTCTGATGCTGGGAGGGATCGGGGGCAGGAGGAGAAGGGGACGACCGAGGATGAGATGGCTGGATGGCATCACTGACTCGATGGATGTGAGTCTGAGTGAACTCCGAGAGATGGTGATGAACAGGGAGGCCTGGCGTGCTGCGATTCATGGGGTCACAAAGAGTCGGACACGACTGAGCAACT
Organism: Cephalophus harveyi; assembly: GCA_006410635.1. Taxonomy (NCBI): domain Eukaryota; kingdom Metazoa; phylum Chordata; class Mammalia; order Artiodactyla; family Bovidae; genus Cephalophus; species Cephalophus harveyi. Next base: position 108,755 of record SJYT01007040.1, on the reverse strand, counting down.
GAACTGAACTGACTGAATTTAGTTTATTATGAGGCTTTTTTTTGATGATATGTGACTTTGAGTTCTTCTTATTTTACAGATAAGCAAGAAATGAGGATAGACCCTTATTAACCAAAACAAAGTAATTATAATCTAGACAGAGATAAAAGTATTATAAACAGTCTGAAATTTACAATTAAAGGATCCAACCACAGTGAGAGAGATCACAGACAAACTGGCCATAAATGATAGAAACTGTGACGCTGCACACAGGACCGAAAGCTGTTCAAAAGCATGACTGGCAGGGCCACGTGGCAAAGCTACATGTACTTGCAGAAGGCCCTGCACTTAGGGTGGCCTTGAGCTCAAAATGGCTGCACACTTGCTTGAACGCTCTGCTGTCAATGTCTTGAAAGCTGTATAATTTTTTTATTTAAGTTGATTTACAATATTGTGTAATTTCCAGGTGTAGAGCAAAGTGCTTCAGTTAACACTTATATTTTTTCAGATTCTTTTCCAGTAAAGGCTATTATAAGACATCAAGTATGGTTCCTGTGCTATACAGTGAAGTCTTAATAATTTTTTAACACTGGGCCCTACAGACTATGTTGGTGGTCGTGGAGATTGGTACCTCACAGCAAATACAAAAGGCAGCAAGCAAATGAAATATGCACTGGCAAGATCTAAAAATAACTCCCTTTATTAATGAGCACCAAAATCCTGTAATCAAGAAACAGCCTGTTGGTTAAAGTTATAAAGAATTACTTTGCTTGTTGAATGTGTAAACCCAAGCTAATTCACAAATTTGCTAATTGTTTTTCTCTGCTGCAGATGTGAGCGGCCAAGCAGTGGAACTTGAATATTCAAAAGTAATCAGCCACCATTTCAAACGCCATCAAGAAGTCATGTATCACTTTCAGAAGGCGCGGAATTTGGGTCCATTTTTACTGGAGTTCCAGAAGGAGTGATGAAGCAAGTATGAATCTTAAGACAACAAATAAAACTTCATTTCACTACTGAAATTAGAAGTAGCAAAAGAATCCTGTAGCACTTCAGCCTTTTTCAGTACTTTCTGGATTGTGAATTGCTAAAGCTACATGAGAATAACGGAATTCTGAACTTTTGCTCAAATTACATTCTCCTTGATGTGGGTTGTAAAGCTCCTTTCACCAGTGGAAAACATACACCTTGAATCCACATTTACAGAGTTTCCAAAATGTTAAAGATCAGAAGCAAAATCTTGTGCATATCACTTATCTTCTCTACATCAAAATCTAATTCATTTCCAGACACATAAATCTATAAATGAAGTGTTCAGGGAAAAAGTCACGATGAAGTATAAAATGTGAAACCCATCTTAGTTTTAACTCCACCAAAATTTTCTCTATTTGATTTCAAGTTCATAAGTAGAATCTATATAGCCCTAGAGAAGGTGTTTAACAGTACCCTCGATTTATGTAACAACACTTTTTCTAAGAGCACAAGGAACATTCACATACAGCATATAATTTGCTCATACAATATCCCTATAAAAATCAGGAAAAAATGCATTATCCTCATTTTTAAAATGGTAGAATTGTGGCACAAAATAGAGAAAAGCTTGCCTAAGATATCACACACACACACACACATACTATTTTACAATTCATTTCTCCTTTTTAACAGTTTCATAATGTTAGATCTCAGTGCAAGATTACTATTATGAAATGTATGCCTACAAAAGGTATTAGGTACAATTTCAATTATAAATTATAATTCAATTATAAATCATTTTATTCAGAGCTCTATAAGGTACTAAATAATTTTAACAACTATGCAAATTAAGAGTAGATTATATTTTCTTAATCTTATTCTGAAATTATATTTAATTTTAGCACCAGCTCATATTCCACAACAAAAGAAAACTAATATAAGTACAACCTCTGACAGGAGCAGTTTATTAAACAAAATTATATTTTTATTTTAAACCTGCCTTGCAAAGAACAGGGGCTACAATTCCTGGAAGGAGCCATAAAGAAATTTAAAAAGAGCCATAATTCATGCAAAGAAGCATTTTCTAATCTGTAACTTACAGTTTGGTTGCCTCACCACCTTGTAACCCAAGGCCTGAGTCAAATAATTGTAGATTCGTTGCTCAATTTGAAAACCTTCCTGGAGTCATGTCTTTAACTGGCCGTTGTGACGTCTTACGTCATGATGTTGCGTCACCACGTGATGACGCTGTGCCATCACACACATCATCGCATATTGACACAATGTCATGGCATAATATCATCAAATTAAATTCATCAGCCTGGCTCCAGGAAGGGCGAGAGGGATTAAAAGATTTCCTTTGCTCTTGTCAACACTCTTGGTCTGTGGGAAAGAACAGCAGCCTTCACTAATTATTTCCTGGTCTCCTAAAACTTCCTAGATCTCAAATTAGAGGTATTTAAAAGTTACACGGGAGAGTTTATGGTGATGGTTTTCACAAGATTGATTTTCATGGGTGTTCCTTGCTTTGGCCCATAGCTAATGACATCCAAAGCCATTTGAAAGAGAAAATTCTACTTATATTAATATCCCCTTTCTTCAGGTCATAAGATAGGGTAGTTTGTGGGCTGGTGGCAAAAACAAAAACAAAACACCTAATTCCTTGTTTCCTCATTTCTTGCCCTCATCATCCACATTCTTTCAATTCTTTTGCCTCTTCTCCCACTTTCTTCTATAACGTTCTGAAATGGCAAATAATGGGAAAAAGCAAGAGGCAGATGCAGTCAATAGTTTTGATGAGAAACATTTATGGTTGGAGGGAGTGTTGAAAGCTGTTATAGGAGACCTTTGGCCATCACAGCCTTGCTAATGAGCAGAGTCTCCATCTTAGTGTTCATTATAAACATGGGCATTTGGATGAGACATATATTATTCAGACACTATCCAAACAATATCTGAATGTTACCTAAATGTACTTAAGTAGTTGTGGCTGTGGTTTAGTTGCTAATTCGCCTCAGACTCTTATGACTCTATGGACTGTAGGCCACCAGGCTCCTCTGTCCATGGGATTTCCCAAGCAAGAATACTGGAGTGGGTTGCCATTTCCTTCTCCTTCTTCCAACCCAAACCTTCCAAAAAGATGTAGTTGTCAGTTCATTAAACAGGACATGCCGTACCTCTCTTTCATGGAACTCAGTTGCTATTGCTTAGCACTGTTCTAGGTACAAGAGTTCAAGTTGAGCAGAAGAAGCAGTGTCACCTCGAGGAGCTCACAGAGCAGTAAGGGTGACGGGTGAATAACAGATTTCAAGACAGTCTCCTGAGAGTTCTAATGATGATAAGACAAAGCGTTCTGGACGCTCAGAAAGGGAAAAGAATATCTGAAGTTGCCAAGAGGATCCCACAGGGAAGGGAACGTGCTTTTGAATCTTGATGATTTGGAAGAATGGCATTGAAACATGTATAATATCATATAAGAAACGAATCACCAGTCTAGGTTCGATGCAGGATACAGGATGCTTGGGGCTGGTGCACTGGGATGACCCAGAGGGATGGTACGGGGAGGGAGGTGGTAGGGGGTTCAGGATTGGGAACACGTGTACACCCGTGGCAGATTCATGTTGATGTATGGCAAAACCAATACAATATTGTAAAGTAATTAGCCTCCAATTTAAATAAATTTAAATTAAAAAAAGAAAAATGAGTAGGCAGAGGAGAGAAAAATTCCAGACTCCAATTTTTTTTTAATGGGCATATGTGAGACCCCAAAGTATTAGACCAATTAATGCTTTTGTAGATATTTTCCTGACGTGATCCATTCATGTAATTGCTATTTTGAGGGGGCACTGACTCACACACTAACATCACCATAATCCTTCATCATAATTACAAGCAGCTTCTAGATGACTCTGAAATATAACATATGAACTTAGTAGGCTTATTGTTTACGAGAGTTTTTTTCCCAAGAGGCTAAATATGTTATGCTCTCTCTATAAACAAATAAAAATTGGAAATCAAAGTCACTTATGTTTTCTTGAAAGCATTTGGCCACAAAGATCTCAGTAACTTCTTTTTCTAGTATGTACATAAAGATGGATTAGAAATATCCCTACTGATGATTCACCTTTTTATTAATTCAGTAGACATTGAAGAATATTCATTTTTTCAATACTATGGGAGAAACTCAGCCCAGTCAATGATTATATATTCTGACATTCGGTCCCATGTGAAAGTCACTGTTAGGTATTTTCTACTGCTACCATAAGCCTCAAGAGGTTTTTAAAAACTAGACATGACAAGAGAAAAAATCTCTAGGGGATTTCAGCCCCAAAAGACTTACCTTCATCTCTCTGAGAATTACATGATGTTGAGAGGCAAGTTTTCAACAAGTTTCTAAAATGCTATTTCTAAGCTAGATATACACATATGTTCTTGGAAGTCAGCAATTACTTAAATGAAATCTTTAATTTTTAATTTATTTTTTAAATCTTTTTTAATCTATGCCAAATACATATATACATACATACATGTATATCATTAGTCTATCTATTTTAATAAAATAATATAATAAAAAGCAGAGACCTAGCACATAGGCTCCAGAAAAAATTCAATAAATAGGAATTGATGAGAGAGAAAAGAAAATTTCTAAATACCAGTTCTTTCTTACATATAGAACATACAAAATTTTACCATGAATAGGATACTAAAGAAACAAAACCAGTAAGAAATTTAACTGAAATAAGTGATACATTTCAAGAAATAAAATATAGAGGATATGAGGGAAAAGATCTGCAGAAGACAGGAACTCAAATGTATACAAAGGTAGGCTATGAAGCTAATGAACTTCTTAAGACTTGTTTCCCTGAGAATTTTAAGTATATCTTTTTAAAAAATTCCAACTCCAGGAGAAAAGCATCAGAAATTCCTTGTTTCTGCAGATTTATTCAGATGGATATTGATGTACCTTTCATCCAGATAGAATTTATTTTATGTAACAGATACATATGGAAAACAATTTTTACTTGATTTGTACCTTTCAGAGCAAAGAATTTCTGCAGTAAAATAATAACCCACAACTTGCCTATTTGACAAGTTCAATACTCCCTTTCTCAAATGGGGATTCATTTGTGCAAATATGTCTCTGCTTCATATAGTGATGCATTGGGCCTGGAAGTAAGGGCTTAGAAGTGTTCACATGAACCTATTTCCTCCATATTCTATGCCTACATGGAGATCTATATTCTCCCCCTGTATCAGAGACCTGTACTCATCCTTCCTACCTCTGAATCATTCTTCAACTTCTTTTCAGATTCCTATGAGCTGGAGCAGAACAACTCACAGGAAGATTTTTAAATTTAATTTACCTACATGAATAATTTTCTTTAAATTATTGAACTCAGGGAAAGGGACAGGTAAAAGCACCCCCATTTATTAAGGACCTGCTAGCTACTAGAAATTGTGTTTGGAGTGTTATATATGGTATTTAATTCAATCATATTCTTAATGATTTTGAAGAAGAACATGAGTCTCAACCACTACAAACTACAAAATTCAGCTGTTTGAATTAATCCGCTGGTGTGACATTTTTTAACAATAGATGTATTATTTATGTAACAAATCCCTACTCTCCTCTTCCCTCTGCTAATGCTGATGGACAGTTCTGCTGTGTGCCCCAGACCTTACTCTACCATCTGGGTTGTTTGATGCCATTTCTCTACTGCTCTTACCGATGACATGCACTTTATCAATGCTACCCTGGCTTCCACCTGGTCACTCCCCGAGATCCAGGATTCAGATGCCAGCATGGAAATGGACTCCTGCTCGTCCAGACAGAACAGGGAGTGATTGTGGGTCTCAGACTATAACCAACTCGAAAAAGAGATGCAAGTTGAAGCTTGGGGTTGGTTAGCCTCTATTTTTGAAACACCATCTTGGCCTTCTGTTTCTGGACTTTCTCACATTCCTTGCAGGGGAAAGGCCAATTCCTAGGAAGTCAGATCATCAGAGCTGCAAGCAATAGGCAGGTGCCTGAACTGCCTAAGCCGGGTGTGCAGGGGCAGAGTCCCAGCCAACCTAGTAAAACATCACTCAACCAGAAAAGAAGTTCCACCAACAAAGGAGTGGGGCTTGAAGCAGCACACAGTAGAGCGGTAGTGCTTTGTGCACAAGAAGCCATAGAGTAACAAAAGAGGCATTGAGGACAGACTCAGGAGGAGCTGGAGGAAGCCCGTCGTTGGAGTCAGAGCTGCCACGATACTTGCAAGCATGAACTGTGGGATTAGGCTGGTAACAGGGAATCCGGGGTCCTACCAGAGACATTCTCAGCAGGACAGAAGTCAGAATTTACAGATATATTGGTTACAGGAAATACTGGAGGGTACTGGAAGACAAATACAACTTTAAAAAATTTTAGCAAGAGACTACTGACAGAAATGGGAATGTCAGGTGGCTGTGGTGATGAAGATGGTGGATAAGGAAACTGGCTTCACTGTAGATGTGAACAGCTTAAGATGACCACAGGGTAGGCAAGTAGAATTCCCATGCTCACGGTCACTATCATGGTTCCAGAGCCACAGAGAAGTCGGACATAGAGATCTATTTCCTGAGAAGGGACTTCCCTGGTGGCTCAGCAAGAGATGTGGCAGGAGCTGTGGGTTCAATCTCTGGATCAGAAACATGACCTGGAGGAGGAAATGGCAACCCACTCCAGTATTCTTGCCTGGAGAACCCCATGGACAGTAGGCTGTAGTCCATGGGGTCACAAAAGAGTTGGACGTGACTTAGAGACCAAACCACAAAAGAGTTGGACATGACTTAGAGACCAAACATCAAACAAAACATCAACATTCCCAAGAAGAAGCTTGACACAAACCTTTTCAACAGCTATTAAAATTCCTAACCAAAATTCACCAAACCCATTCATTCATTCATTCATGTCACAACAACAAAAAATTAACATGTCTTTAAGAAAAAGAAATAGGTTTCTCTCTTTTGGCTCAAAAAGCTAACCTTCAGAAAATGGTTGAAATCATTCACCACTCTGAAACTTACTGAAAAAGCTTTGATTTGTTGGGAAAAAAAAAAAAAAAAGAAATCTTCAAAAAGGAATAATTCCTTTAACATTCCAGACTGTGACTTGATACATTTTTTTCCACAGAGATTCTATTAATTGATTTTTCTTGATATTTAATAGTAGCAAAGTCATCACATTGAAGAAACCTTATGTCATTTATCAGCTTCCTCTCCAGAGCCCTGAGAACACCTGAAGATTATTTCAATCAAACTGATCATTCACCGAACACATAATCATGAATAATTTAGTAGAGCAATAGATCCATTACTTAATATAGTGCTAACCTTTTATAATGCTTCTACACAGGGAGAGGACTAATATCTGTGTCACAGAATAACTTATATCAGGCCTTAGCTTTTGGAGGTAACATTGTGATTCATGGAATACCTAAACACATGCAATTATAAACCACATTATGGGAAAATAGTTAACCTTTGTGTAGCATTTAAGAGTTTACAAAGTACTTTCTCAGACATTATCTCATCTGATGCTCAAAACAACCCTGGGAGAGAGGTGTTATTAACCCAACCTATTTTATAGGTGAAGACAACACGGAACAGAGAGGGGAAGTGATTTGCCTAAAGCTGTCTAGCTATTAAGTAGTGGCACTGAGATTCTCAGGCTTCCTAGGTGGCACCAGTGGTAAAGAATCTGCCTGCCAATGCAGGAGGCATAAGAGACGATGGATTCAATCCCTGGGTCAGGAAGATTCCCTAGAGGAGGTCATGGCCACCTACTCCAGTATTTCTTGCCTGGAGAGTCCCATGGACAGAGGAGCCTGGTGGGCTACAGTCCATAGGGTTGCAAAAAGTCAGATATAACTGAAGCGACTTAGCACACACATACTGAGATTCTCCCCCCAAAATCTCTGTTCTGTCCTCAGCACCCATAGTTCTCTAGCAGCATGATCAATACTGATACCAATGGCTTTTTAAAACAGGCTCTGTGTTCCACAAGCACCCAGCCATGCCTGGTTCAGCTCTCCTCCCCGTCTTTCTTGGCCGCCTCCCACTGGTGGTAGAGGGTTTTCATGGGAGCCCCTGCTAGAGAAACTTTATAAGCTCCCATTTCTAGAGAGAAAATGCTTCTTATCTAAGGAATCAAATCACTTGCAAGCATTTTTGCAATGCATACCCATCCTCTGTAAGCCAAGGAAGCTGCACATCTGGTAATAACAGGTGCTGTATTTATTCTGAATAAATGATTCCTGCCATGTGATGGTTCATGTAAACAGCAAACAGATTTCTACCCAATCAAGAATTACTCTTTATTTCAAATTCTTAAAGGAGACTCGCCTCACTGTAAGCTAATTTTGTGAGAGTTCGTTTTGCCCATTCAATACTTAGCTTGATTGGAGAAACTATCTGAAATATTCTTTTTAGTTTTCTCTCCCTCCTCCTCCTTCTCTTTCTCACCAAGACTGCCTATGATGGATAAAAGCAACGCTTTAGTTCTATAATCTGCTCCTGAGAGTACCTCATTATGCTTCAATGTCTCCCCTTTGTTTTAAAGTTTATTATCCTGCATTAGATGCAAGCAATTAGAAGTGTCGTTAGAGAAAACTGACATTTCTTTTACAGCAAAAGTAAACTCCATCCAATTTAGAACAATATGCCAGGTCCCTTCTTAACCAGCTCCATAGTAAATCATTTTGTTATAATAATCTTTATTTTCATCTCAATCCATATTATTTAATTTTTTAACCCACAAAAAACAACACTCTAAGGATCATGTAAAATATGCTTTTAGACAAAGCTCCAGTAAAAAATGACTTGTGATTTAGGGAGAACAAAGGGAGATATGATTTATAATTGCACATAGTTAGCTAACTGTACACGTCCAGTCCCTTTAGACCCATGAAAGCAAACAGAGCAGTATGCTTTCTCACTAAATAAAACATTTAACCTAATATGCTCAAACATGAGGTTCCCCACCTCTTCCATCCCCTCATATTAGTCAAGGACAACTTCCCAAAATACCTCGTATTAACAGTACTGTTTAATGAATTGAAATTTTAATCACTTAAAATTCCTGCTCAAAAATGTGGATGGCTTGATAATCCAAATCACATTCTTTACGGGAATTTGCAGCCAGAATCCCAAGTTCAGTTTATCAATGCACTCAGCAATAACTAAAGAGTATTGAAGCAATTTAATTTGAGGCTTCAAACTTAACAAGAAACAAGAAACGTGCCAGGCTTAATGCTACAAGGATTCTGGACACATTGTCCTTATGTGGGCTTCTGGGGTGACTGATCATACTGAAATACCTAGGACTGCAAGATTCCCCAGGATATGGAACTTTAGGCGGTAAAACTGAGACAGCCCTGGACAAAGCAGGTTGATTTCCCTAGATTCCGGTGGAGGGAAAACCTCCAAGCGGAAGTAAAGTATCTATGTAAGAGAACTTGCTCCTCCAAACAGGGCAAAAGCTGACTCTCTGGATCCAGAAGACAAGTTTGGAGCTGGGCTAGAGGCCTTGATGCCATATTTAGTTTAATACACGAGTAGGAGAAGGCAATGGCACCCCACTCCAGTGTTCTTGCCTGGAGAATCCCAGGGATGGCGGAGCCCAGTGGGCTGCCATCTGTGGGGTCGCACAGAGTCGGACACGACTGAAGCGACTTAGCAGCAGCAGCAGCAGCAGGAAAGCTTTAGGGCTTCCCTGGTGGCTCAACAGTAAAGAATCTTGCCTGCAGTGCAGGAGATGCAGGAGACGTGGGTTCCATCCCTGGGTTGGGAAGATCCCCTGGAGGAGGGCATGGCAACCCACTCCAGTATTCTTGCCTGGAGAATCCCAGGCAAGTGGACAGAGGAGCCTGGTGGGCTACAGTTCATAGGGTCCCAAAGAGTCAGACATGACTGAAGAAACTCAGCACATAGGCACATGAAAACTTTTACTACCCTGCACTGAGAATAGGATCTACCTCAAAAAGACAGGCTGAGTTTGCAGTCGGGGGGAAAAAAGCCACACAACAGAGCCTGGAGCAACAGGGGATGAAGACATCCGGAAGTCTTGTCCCCACACCTCGCTCCCCTTGGGCCTCCTCTGTTAGCCCGATCAGCCAGCTGTTCTTATCAGCCTTCATTTAAACCCACTGCACTACCTTACACTCGAACATGTGTGGGTAGTCAGTCTCCCACGTCAGCTCTGACATAGGGAGATCAGAACCACACTAGAGTTACAGGGCGTCCCTGCTTTTGTGAGGGAAACCTCCCCACCTGTCACTAACACCCCGAAAACGTAGCACTCAGTTGGAGTTTCTATTATACTGGAGTGCTTTTCACTGGAAGGCAACTGAAGTTCTTCTCCACTCTCTCCACAGGCAGCCAGAGTCCCCTGCTGCATCTATTATAACCAGTATTAAGAAACCTCCCTCTTGTGCTTAGATAATCCTGTTTTCTGCAAAAACAGGAACCTAACAATGTGCCTTGGGGGCTGGGTGGTGGTTGTATAGTCAGGGGAGCAGATGAGAGAACCCCCAGAGGAAATGTCAATGTTCAACTCCTCTCACCAAAAGTTTCCTCTCTTGTTAACAAGGGAAGCCCAGTGATACTCAAAACACTGATTTATTTTCACTAAAGGAGCTGATTCATTTTGCTATACAGTAGAAACTAACACAATATTGTAATGCAATTATACTCCAGTAAAAAAAAATTTTTTTAATTAAAAAACTTCAAGGAATTAGATCTGATAGACAGAGTGCCTGAAGAACTATGGACAGAGGTTTGTAACATTGTACAGGTGGTGGTGATCAAAACCATCCCCAAGAAAAAGAAATGCAAAAAGGCAAAATGGTTGTTTGAGGAGGCCTTACAAATAGCTGAGAAGAGATGCCAAAGGCAAAGAACAAAAGGAAAGATATACCCATCTGAATGCAGAGTTCCAGAGAATAGCGAGGAGAAATGAGAAAGCCTTCTTTTGTTTTTTTCTTTGTTGATAGTTTTTCTTTTCTTTTATTTTAAATATACATTTATTTATTTTAATTGGAGGCTAATTACTTTACAATATTGTATTGGTTTTGCCATACATCAACATGAATCCGCCACGGGTGTACACATGTTCCCCATGCTGAACCCCCCTCCCACCTCCCTCCCCATATTAAGTGAACAATGCAAAGAAATAGAGGAAGACAATAGAATAGGAAAGACTAGAGATCTCTTCAAGAAAATTAGAGATACCAAGGGGACATTCCATGCAAAGATGGGCACAATAAGGGAGATAATATTTCTTCACAAATGAGCGACAATACGCTGTTATCACTGGGGCACTCACTACTCTACTCATGAATATAGGACCTCAACTTGTTTCTCGTAATCATCATGAAACAAACTTTCCCCGTCTGAAAAATGGCCAGCATAGCTCACAATCAGCAGGGCTTTGTGAGAATTACCTAAGAAACAAATGTAGACTTCTACCTCTGACGCTGGTAGATATTCATCAAATGTTAGTAATTTTCCTTTCTTTTTTCCCTGCCAATATCCAGTATGCAAATGAACAAATAGGTCACTCAGACTTGGAATAAAAATGTTCATTATCACCATTTATTATCAATCTCAGTAGCAGCACGATGGGAAGTAATTCAGTTCATTTTTCTTTGTCTTTTACATTTATCTTAACCTTCAAAATCTAAATGTCTTTTTAAAATACCATTTATCAGAATAAATGGATATCTGGTAGAGACAACCTGATAATTGTACTTGAAAAGTTCTAAAATGCACTTGTAGAACCAATTCATCTCCTCACTTATGTGTGTGTCTTTCTATAAGTCAGCTTGTTTCTATGCAAGGATCATTCTACACAACAATCTCCATTCTGAACATCTCACTGAATTTGATTATCCTCTAAGTAAAAATCATGATTTTCAGGTAGAAGGAAGAATACTATACTTAAAAACCTCTGAAGCTGATTCTCACTTATATCCCCAATCCAAGTATCAACTGAACAATGACAGAATTCACCACCATTTTTGAACAATCATCAAAATGACAGAAATCAGGAGTCCTTTCGGTAGTAATATGTAAAAGTCAACACAGTCAATAAATCTTCTCATACCCAGTCCATGTAAAGACTGTCCTAGTCCCTGGAAACCAGGTGCATCACTGAAGCTTGTTAAAAAAGGAGCTTGCACAGGGATCATTTTCTTTAATTTTGATGCTTATTATTGCTGAAAATTAAGAACCATTACCATATATATGCCAGGACTGACCAGTAGATAGATAGATAGATAGATAGATGATGTATAAATTGAACAGAAATAATTCTGGGCTGTTGGGACCATGATTATCCCCATGGCACAGATGAAGAAACTAAAACTTGTAAAATAGCCCAAGGTCTCAGAGTTTGTAATATCAGAGATAAAGCTTGAACCTGTGTCTATCCATCTCCAAAGCCTATACTCTTAAGCCACTAAACTGCATAATAAAAGGAATTTTCTTCTCCTTCTTGGTAACATTATAATTCTAACTAAAGAAGGTGCTGGACAATGTAATTTCATCTAATAGTTCTAATAGCTTTCAATGATATATCATAATAGGTATCTTGGCTTTACCTCCCATACTGTCTGCATACCAGGATCTATCTGTAGGCTGTGTCTTCTATGAGTTTTAGGTTCTATAGATCATGCTTACTATCCTATAGAAAATACCATTACTGCCAAAGAAGATTTTTCTCCAAGCTAACTTCTTAGACTTGACAAGTAGTTTAAGCCAACAGGCTTTCATGTTCTCTTCATCATGGCTGGGGAAAAATTTTTTAAGCTCTGAGTTTTACTCACTTCAAAAACTGAATCTCAAAGGATTTGAAAAAATGGTCTCGTTTTCAACTCAATTTTCAAAGGTTTTTAATGGTTGATTTGATATCCTAGAGTATTCAGCAGTATCCCTTAATGAGCTTAAAACTGGACTTTTTCTTACAGACTTGGTTTTCAGATAATGATTTAAGACCACCTCATCCTGTCTTCTTTGTGCATTGATGTCATTAGGCTCAGTCAAAGTCAAGCATGAGGTGAACAGATATTAATTTAAGACCATTTAAAGCTACAGTCTCTGCATCACCCACAAGAAGCCTCCTTTATTAGCCCTTGATGGGGTCTTCATTAGTTGAAACAGATCAAAAGCTAGGTGGAGACAACTCAGTCTGGCAACTCAGCTTTCTTTCCTAGTCCTCTTCATATTTGTAGAGGTCAGTTCAGAGATAATGGGCAACACTGTAACTCAAAAGAGAATGATGTCTCTGAATGTAATTCAAATTAGTAGTTTAAAAATATGGCGATGGTTGAGATTCATGTTTGACTTTTTCTACACCATTTTTTTTTTCCTTTGGGCAGAAATAAATCACACTGACCTTCTCTCTGTTCAAGATATTTCAAATTGACTATCAGACACCACAATGGAAACTAAGCGTGGTAACAACAGAAATATCTGTCTTTCTGTTCAGGATTTTCCCTCTGTGTCCCCACATGCCCAGCAGTGCCATGAGTGGGATGCCACAGAGACTACTGATTGATAGATATCTCCTGAGCTGATGAATTTCTCTCCATTCCCTTTGATGGCTCAGTTCTTAAGATGTCCTAAGGGCTGCCACTCTGCCCACTGAGATGCAGAGAGGCTTATGCTCTGTTTCCAGGGCTTTTGCCTGGCTTCCCGCATCCTGTCTACAGCCTCCCTTTCTCTCCGCCCATGCTCACCGGCTCGATGGATACCTGGTCCCCTCAAACATCACCCAGCAGGATCTACATCTACCTAACCAACCCACTGGGCTCCAACAAGCATCTTCTTTTCTTCACTGTCATCACACTTGATTTGAATATCTCCAAAGCCTCTCCCTGCTATGAACAGGGAAATGTTTTTATTAACATTTTACCAAGCTACTTCCTTCACATCTGCATAGTTCTTGTCTGCTCATCTCTTCCAACAAGATGCTTTGAGGGTGCTAAAGTATTTGTAAAAAGTTTCCCACTATCTATAGAATACAGTACATCTCCTGAGCCCGGTTCTCCAAGGTCTCCCAGCATTTGTGGATTTTTTTCCCCACTGACTTCAGATTATATTGATTTCCTTTACTTGGAAACTTTTTAGCATTTATATTTATAGCATTCTTTTTTTAAGATATTTTTTTAAACGTGGACCATTTTTAAAGTCTTTATTGAATTTGTTACAACATTGCTTTAATATTGTTACAATACTGCTTTATGTTTTGGGTCTTTGGCCGCCAGGCATGTGAGATCCTAGCTCCCTGACCAGGAATCAAACCTGTAACCCCTGCATTGGGAGGTGAAGTCTTAACCACTGGATTGTCAAGGAAATCCCTGTAGCATTCATTCTTGAACTGAATTATTATGTTTCCTTGCACTGTTTCACGGGCTTCCCAGGTGGCACTAGTGGTAAAGAACCCGCCTGCCAACCCAGGAGACATAAGAGATGGGAGTTCAATCCCTGGGTCGGGAAGATCCCCTGGAGGAGGGCACAGCAACCTACTCCAGTATTCTTGCCTGGAGAATATCATGGACAGAGGAGCCTCATAGGCTACAGTCCACAGGGCTGCAAAGAGTCAGACACGACTGAAGCAACTTAACACGCATGCACACACTGTTTCATAAGCATTTTGTGTGGTTTTTGCCTCTCCTATCTACTAAATGGGATTCCCTTGTAGCTCAGTTGGTAAAGAATTTACCTTCAATGCAGGAGACCTGGGTTTGATCCCTGGATTGGGAAGATCCCCTAGAGAAGGAAATGGCAACCCACTCCAGCATCCTTGCCTGGAGAATCCCATGGACAGAGGAGCCTGGCAGACTACAGTCCATAGGGTCACAAGAGTCAGACAAGAATTAGCGACTAAACCACCAAACCATCACCATGTACTAAATGCTGAATCCTCTTATATCTCTTGTGTAGCTTCTGGCTCAGTACCACATGTATCATAGACACCCAGTAAATGATTATTAATTCAGTAAGATTGAATGGATGAATGAATAAAATATACAGCTACCCTGAAACATAAAGAAACACAAAGAATGTTTCACAAAAAGGGAAAAAGTACAATTGAAAGTAGAAAGCTCTAGGTGCTTTTCCAGCCCACATGTTAAACCTTAAACATTATTTTTAAGCAGGTCTTAAAGAAGGGTGAGTAAGGTCAGATGCTGTTCTAGCTTCTTTCTTTTATTTTGGCAGGGGACCAAAGGAGGTGAAGCTAGCCCACTGATTGCTTGCAAATAAGCCATCCTTTCTTTTTTTCTTTCTCCTTCTTGCTTCAAAAGGTAGTATTCTATAGAGACAGCTCTGAGAGGAGGGGAGGGAAGGTGGAGGGGGAATAAAGAGAGAGAAGTCAATCATTCATCACCGCCATAGCTAGAGGAAGGCAGCGCTCCTCTGCCCAGGAGGGAGGAACAAATACCACTGCCTTCCAGGCCACTGAGAAGACCTTTATGGAGGATAACACTTCTAGGGACCGCAGGGACCTGTTAGGAGAGAGATCACTTAACAATCAAAGAGGGTCGGCCACACAAAAGGCCTTGAGGGTAGAAGTCTGCCTCTGGGTCAATCTGACCACACGAACAGGAAGAACAGAATGGACCATGACTCCACAGGAGGCAGATGACTTAGCTCAGAGAAAGATGGTCTGTGTTCCATCCATGAAGCCCTGAGGGTGGCTATTGAGGACGTTTTATGATGGGAATAGGTTTTGAGCAGATCAACACTTTCAAAGCGCTTCCAAGGTGACTGTTAGCTTAGAAGTTTCCACTTACTTTCAGGAGTGGCAAAAGTATAGACCAAGGGAACTTCTTTTGTCTGATTGCATAGGCTGGTTGGCTTGGTTTTCCAGAAGTCTGGTCCACTAAAGACTGGTTTCAGCAGAAGCAGCATGAAAGCATTCTGAGTTGAAGCTTCATGAGCCACGCAGGCTCTTAGCACTCACTGGGAAGAAACAACCCACCAGATCAGGGACCCAGTGAAAGACCCAACCCAGACTCTTGAGCACCAAGTCTCCCTCACACATTTTTATGCACATGGTAAGACTATGTTCCTATAACTATAGACAGAAAATCCTGTTGAGTATGAGTCACAAGCTCTTCAATAATTTGAAGTTTCTGTAATGAATTTTCACCCTTGACAAGTGTTCTGCAGATAGGACTGTAACATTCATAAAACCTTTAGGTAAGCAAAGGAGTATGCTTTAATTTAACTTGTACTTCCAGGACTATAGAAGTTTTAGTGATGCTGGAATGTTTCACGTACAAATTGCTGTAATGTGTTTGGTTTAATAAGACTTGGAAATGGAAGTAGTTGCTACTGATAAGCCCAGATGGCAATACAATAGTATGCTGAATTCATCTGATGTTCCAAATAATATTGGGCTTTTTTTTTTTTTTTTTTGATAGCAGAAGGTAGAACTCAAATAGTTTGCTGATTAATGATGATCCAGAGTACAGGCGCCATTAGTGGGGTAGGGGAAGGCTTTGGGGACTTCAATATAAAACTCAGCCTTTTTGCCATTTATGAAAATTTAATTCCACGTTGTCCATTTTTTACATTTCCAATTCTCATTCACGCATCACATCTGAGCATGAAATTGTGCAATATAGGCAAAGGACAAGGACAGAAGAGGGTCACAGATGTGTGTGTGGAAAGGGAATGAGGCAGAAAGCTGCTCCTCTCTGGGGACACAGCTTCTGAGATGTTCCCACTTGCCCTCTTCTAGGTGATGATCGTCAGCTTTGTACGTCCAGCAACTTTATTAAACACTCAGGAACTGGCTCACACTAACCAGTACTCACGCATTTCACTATCATTTGACATGAAAAGATGGTTTTGAGATATGCCTCTTGAGATAACATAAAGCATCTTTCCCCATTATACAAATCACCTTGCCTATAGGGCCGAAAGATTCCATCCAGTCTGCTCACTCTCTCTGCTAAGAGTGCTGAATAGACGCTAACTGCCTCCTATGTGTTCTCCTCCTTCTGAAACATTACATGAATTCCATCCCCTGTTGGCACCTTCTTCTCTTCGGCATTAGTACCTTCCATCCTGCCATAGTTTTGAATCCACTGACACAGGTAAGCTCTGTCTAAGGCTCTACTCTGATCCCCGGATTGGAAATTCCAGAATTCTGGATACTCTTCAGGTTCTCATTAGTGTCCCATTTACAAGCACTCTCCATCATGGGGTGTTCCAACAGAAGGCCAGCCTTCCCCTTTGTGCATTCTTGAAATTCATTGTACTCTCAGCATAACCTGCATATTTCCTGTCCCAAGAGAGGCACACCTAATGTGAAGGGTCCCTACTCAATTTTTATGGAGGCTTTTTTTATTTTTCCAATATCACTGGGACGGGAAACACTGCCCAGAATCAAGTTGCTGTTAAGGACCTAAGTGGAAGAGGTGGGAAATGGAATCCTGGCCGTCAGTCTCTTACATTCTCACCAGGTAAGGTTTAAGCTTAAGCTGGTTGCCCAGCTACAGACTGTGGGCCCCTAAAATGAGAAACTTTGGGCAACCAATATTGTCTTCCACAGTAAAATGCAGCATGACTTGGAGTTAAGCCTTAAATAAATTAGAATTGGGTATTCCCTAGGATGATGTAGCTCATGGACCACACTGCACAAAATGTGGCTGTCCCAGTAGTTTAATCAAATGAAATGAATGGATAAGTAAATGGATTAAAATAAAATTGATGGAAATATAGTAATATATTTACTGGATAAATGCATTCCTGTATTGTTTTCATTGGAAAGGAATGGGGGCAGGGGCATGATAACAACAG
Source organism: Cephalophus harveyi (assembly GCA_006410635.1). Classification (NCBI taxonomy): domain Eukaryota; kingdom Metazoa; phylum Chordata; class Mammalia; order Artiodactyla; family Bovidae; genus Cephalophus; species Cephalophus harveyi. Next base: position 90,968 of record SJYT01007040.1, on the reverse strand, counting down.
AGAAACCAGAAATAAATAGGGCTACTTGTCTCATAGTCCATGAGATAAATCTGCCTTCTTGGTTTAGGATGGAATAAGGTAGAAAGGAGTAGCAGTGACCTAAAGAGTCTACCAAGAACTTGTTAAGCCTAGTTATGAACACAGGCCTCTCTTGTTTCTGAGGCACTCGCCAAGGGAACTCTTCACATTATTAGGGGAAGTAGGGACAGGCATGCAAACAACCAAGAGCTGGGCCATCGTTATGATCCTGAAGAAGGGAGGCCAAATAAATAAATAACCCTCACACCTACATCTTTACGCTCCCACTGGAGTTCAAATTGAAAAGGCCAGCATAGTTCCTAATTCATCTTTATACAATCCCAAAACACCTAGCAGAAAGCCTTCCACAGGCAAAATGCTTAAGATATTTATTGAATAGAATTGTATGGTGGCAAATACCACATTTTAAAGGTGTTAAAAGACTGTTTGATATACTTAGTCTAGTCAAAAACATTGTATTTAAGAGACAGAAGTTTGGAAAAGGTGGTTGGTAGCAAGCCAGTTTGGCTAACAGTCTTGAGTGTCTAACAGCTGCGTTAAAAGCAGAAATTGGTAAACAACTTCCCAGAGTGTGGTGAAAGAATCATTAAGGCAGCTCTGAGTCTCAAAGAGGGATGGAAAAGCTGAAAGAAACCAAAAATAAAGGCAGCAGGTAGAGTCACTCAGTCGTGTCCAGCTCTCTGCAACCCCATAGACTGTAGCCTGCCAGGCCCCTCCGCCCATAGGATTCTCCAGGCAAGAATACTGGAGTGGGTTGCCGTTTCCTTCTCCAGGGGATCTTCCCGACCCAGGGATCAAACCCAGGTCTTTCACACTGGAGGCAGACTCTTTACTGTCTAAGCCAACAGGGAAGCCCCAAAATAAAGCCAACTTGACTTTTCAGAGATGAACTTCATTTTTTTAGAGTAGTTCTAGGCTCACAGCAAAACTGAGCAGAAACTACAGACATTTTGCATAGACCCTGCCCCACCCCACCCCCGTGCATAGCCTCACCAATTATTAACATCTCCCATTAAGGGTGCACTGGTGACACTTAATGACCTACACTGACGCATCATCACCTAAAGTCCATAGTTTACACTAGAGCACACACTTGGTGTTGTACATTCTAACAAATTTATAATGATATGCACTTACCATTAAGATATCATACAGGTAACTCTACTCTATATTCTATAATAACCTATCTGGAAAAGAATGGATATATGTACATGTATTGGAGAAGGCAATGGCACCCCACTCCAGTACTCTTGCCTGGAAAATCCCATGGACGGAGGAGCCTGGTAGGCTTCAATCCATGGGGTTGTGAAGAGTCGGACACGACTGAGCGACTTCACTTTCACTTTTCACTTTCATGCTTTGGAGAAGGAAATGGCAACCCACTCCAGTGTTCTTGCCTGGAGAGTCCCAGGGACGGAGAAGCCTGGTGGGCTGCCGTCTATGGGGTCGCACAGAGTCGGACACGACTGAAGCGACTTAGCAGCAGCAGCAGCAGCATGTACATGTACGGCTAAATCAGTTTTCTGTACACCTGAAACTAACATAATATTGTAAATCAACTATACTCCAATATAAAACGAAAGTTAAAATAAACTTTTTTTAAAAAAGATACCATAAAGATGTGACTTCCCTGGTGGTCCAGTAGCCAAGACTCCATACTTCCAATGCAGGGGGCCTGGGTTTAATTCCTGGTCAGGGAACTAGATCCCACATGCCACAACAAAAGAGTTCACATTCCACAGCTGAAAAAGATCCTGCATGCCATAAGGAAGATCACAGATTCTGCATGCTGCAACTAAGACCTGGCACAGTCAAATAAATTCAAAAGTTAAAAAAAAAAGAAAGAGAGAGAGAAAAGGATATCATACAAAGCAGTTTCACCGCCCTAAAAATCCTCTGTGCTCTGTGCAAAAACAGACTTTTAATGCTTTAACATGCAACAGGAACAGAAATCCTCTACTTCTGTTCCATATTCCTTCTGAAAGCACAGCAAACTGTCAAGGAATCGAGAGGAGAAATCCAGTTTTCAGTCATGATCTATTCATCAGGAGTGAATAGGTAGTAAAGGGGGTGTGGTTTCAAGCCCAGGGAAACAGAGAATGGAGACTGTCCACAATGAGATACAGTAGAAGCAGCTTTAGGAAGCTTCCAGAACATCCAGCCTGCTACAGTCTTCTCTTCTGTTCCTCCTTTTTCTTCCCATGACAACACTCTGACTTTAAAGCCCTTTAAGAAGTCCCTGGAGAGCAAGATCCCATCAGGGCTGTCCCAGGGAGCTGGTGGCTGATGCGAACCTCAGGCTGTCTTGCAGTCCTTTGCTCCAGGTTTGGCCAACATGCCCATCCCAAATCTGGGGTTTGGCATTAGTTGAGCTGGTTTGGCTCAGGCACTATAAACAGACGTCCTGTCCAAGTGAAGAACAGGAGTCACACCAGTTAGGCTTCAGGTTGTTCATGGATTCATAGGATACTAGAACAGGAGGGGTTGATGGCTGGACAACTAGTCCAACAAGGTCTGTAAAGAGGAAGAAACTAAAGTCCAAAGCGGAGAAATGATTCCTGAGGGTCACATGGAGAAGTAGAGGGTGAACCTAGACACAGAAGCCCCGTCTCCTGACTTCTTGTCAAGTGCTCCGACCACTATGCACACACTGGAGGCACCCACTGTTCTCCCTTTAGACAGCCTTGTTATTCTGCATTGCTCTCGGTCCATACTAGTTTCCCAGAGCAGATCCTTAGTGGAGCATCCGTATATGCATGTATAAGTGTGTGTGTCTGCTGAGCAGGGCACCTGCAGAGGTCTGGGAGTGCACATGTGCCCACTCTGGCCCTCTTATGTTCTTCTGGCCAAACTCCAGGACTTTTCATAATTGACAGTCTGTTAACTGGTGGATCCTCTCATATAACCCAGATCTCAACCAGAGGTCTCTTCCCTCTTTGAGTTCTAAACTGTATTAGTCTAAATCTCTGCTTTATTCTCTGCGTACCTTCATGGACAGACCCCAAACTGCTGTTTGAGAACCTTGCTCTGACTTCCTGAGCAAGTTCTAGCCTTGTGGTTACCTATGATCCTAACTTCCTTTCTGACGAATAATTCTAGCTGCAGACTAGCTACTGGGACAAATGTGATATTCCTGTTCTATACTACATGTGGAAGTTAAATCTATTTCAAAAACTCCCGCCAAAGATAAAACCACCCACCGTATGTACAAGAAGTTTTGGGTGAGGCTGTTTACTTTGAAACAAGACAAATCACTTCAAATTGGCCAGCAGACGTGCCTGTTTTTTAAAAGTGTCTTCCCTTCCCTAGTGGCTCAGCTGGTAAAGAATCCACCTGCCAATGTAGGAAACTCAAGAAACTCGGGTTCAGTCCCTGGGTCAGAAAGAACCCCTGCAGGAAGAAAGGGCAACCAACTCCAGTATTCTTGCCTGGAAAATTCCATGGAGATAAACCTGGAGGGTTACAGTCCTTGTGGTGGCAAAGAGTCGGACACAGCTGAGTAAACATGTGCAATATATACAAGTTCAGGCCTCCTCCAGTGAGCTTCTCGGTAAGCCCTTGGTAAACTAACTTTTTGACCCTCTCCCTGACTCCTCTTTCCTCTTCTTTCCCCTTCTCTTTTTCTCCCTTCCTTCTCTTTTTAGGACTGCTTGGGATTCTATATTTTTCTCAATCGACTATCTAGAGCAATAATTCTCACCTTCAGTGATTCCCCCCAGCCACCCCAATCCAAGACCATTCAACACTGTCTGGAGACATTTCTGATTGTCATGAGTTGGGGGTGCTACAGGCATCTAGTAGGTAGAGATCAAGGATGTTCCTAAAAGTCCCACAATGCACAGGACAGGCTTCCCTAATAAACAGTGGTCCAGACCCAAATGTCATGGGGTTGAGAAACTCTCATCTAGCAAAACATGGTTGTTGCAAGGGCTATTCTCAAATGCAATGCTAGGCTTGCCCAAATTCCTTCCACCCACCTTAGAAAGTGGCTGTCATTTAAAATAGCATCTTCTTACTTCTGTTGCACTAACAAGAGGCAGATGAAACATCACCTGCTCTCATAGCCTTCCCTGATCCTCTTCCCAATCCTCCATCTGTGTCTTCATGGCACCTCTGCACAGCACCATCCTATCAGTCATCCGTTCTGTAAGATTCCAGCTTCCCAGTGGCATAGATAATCCCTTTTAGCATCCCTCTCACAGACCCTGGCATACAAAAGGCATTTAATAATGCTTGTGGAATTGAATCCAGTGTTCAATGAGCAGCTTCCCATCTCAGGACCAAGTCTGACAGAATGGTGGAGACTATGGGCAGCAGAGGGTAATCATAACTCCTATTAGATGGAGAAGGCACGTGTGCCCCAGCAATGACTATGTGGTGATGCAAAGCATGGCCTTAATTGGAAAGACCACACACTGGTCCTCTTAGTGAAAAGATCCAAGATGACTGAGCACAGCTCTCAGAGGCACCCATTGTCAACAGAGGATCTCAGCAAGATGAAACAGTCGCCATTCCAATTTTCAGTGATGGCATCACAGCTTGCGATTTGCGTTGCAATCTACACTGTTTTAAAGAAAGAGGTGTAACAGCCTATCTAAATATTGTGAAAGCACTCATAAATGCCCATTTTTCCTGACTGAGTAATGATAAGTGGTACAATTATTTTAGAATTAGCAGTAATTTTCGAAGGCTTTGTGAGCAGTTCATGAAGTAATGGAGTTTCAAAGGGTAACTCCTAGATAAACGGTTGGTGAGTGAAAAAGAAACAAAAAATTATGCCCCTATAAAAAAAGAACACATATAAAAGAAATAGGAAATTTCATTATCCCATTTCTAATCAACCATTTTGATCTCATCTTCCAAATACTGTTATATTAAGCCATCTAACTGTGACATACATAAGAAAAACTGAAGTATTATACAACATCAGTTATTTTTTTCTAAAAAGTCAGTGGCAAACCTTGATTCTTTCTAAGAATAAGATGCTGCACCACTTTGTTTATTTAAAGATAAAATAAAAGCAAACAGAAAACTATCTGCCTGTGGAGAGGCAGAACAATCAGCGGCAGAAACCATCTGGATTTCGTGTGGCTTCATCCCTGCTGAACGGCTCTTTGCTGCTTATTCAAACACTGATCACCTTTTTTCTTGCCTCAGTTTCGGACCACTCCCTTGGAGCAGAACCCTGCTTATCTGTAGACCCAACAGCCACTTCCCCCTCTTCCTTGCCAGTTCAAGGGGCACAGGCCACCTGCCTCGCAGCACTTGGCCCCTCCCATGCCCCACTGGCAGATCTTGGTTTAGTTAATCTAATCCAGTATTTCTTAACCTTCTTTCTTTCACTGACCCCTCACGAAATCTCTGTAGACGTTTTTTTTTTACTCAAATACTCCCCAAATTCCTCCCATGATATTTTAATACCACAGATAGACTGTGCATCTGTTTATATAGCCCATTGAAGGATAATGAGCCATCATCACATGTAAGTCTTTTTGTCCTTGTGGAAGGCAGAATAATGGCCCCCTAGGCCTTTTCCCATGTAGGATGTAGGCCTTGCCAACATCCGCTGGATCATGGAAAAAGCAAGAGAGTTCCTCTGCTTTATTGACTATGCCAAAGCCTTTGACTGTGTGGATCACAATAAACTGTGGAAAATTCTAAAAGAGATGAGAATACCAGACCACCTGACCTGCCTCTTGAGAAACCTATATGCAAATCAGGAAGCAACAGTTCGAACTGGACATGGAGCAACAGACTGGTTCCAAATAGGAAAGGAGTACATCAAGGATGTATATTGTCACCCTGCTTATTTAACTTATATGCAGAGTATATCATTAGAAACGCTGGGCTGGAAGAAGCACAAGCTGGAATCAAGATTGCCAGGAGAAATATCAAGAACTTCAGATATGCAGATGACATCACCCTTATGGCAGAAAGTGAAGAGGAGCTAAAAAGCCTCTTGATGAAAGTGAAAGAGGAGAGTGAAAAAGTCATCTTAAAGCTCAACATTCAGAAAATGAAAATCATGGCATCTGGCCCCATCACTTCATGGGAAAGAGATGGGGAAACAGTGGAAACAGTGTCAGACTTTATTTTGGGGGGCTTGTCACAAAGAGTCGGACATAACTGACTGACTGAACTGAACTGATCTGAAGCCTTTCCACAAAGGTCCATATAGTCAAAGCTATGGTTTTTTTCCAGTAGTCATGTATGGATGTGAGAGTCGGACCATAAAGAAGGCTGAGCACCGAAGAATTGATGCTGTCAAACTGTGGTGCTGGAGGAGACTCTTAAGAGTCCCTTGGACTGAAAGGAGATCAAATCAGTCAATCCTAAAGGAAATCAACCCTAAATATTCTTTGGAAGGACTGACAGTGAAGCTCCAATACTTTGGCCACCTGATATGAAGAGTCTACTCAATAAAAAAAGACCCTGATGCTGGGAAAAATTGAAGACCAAATGATAAGGGGGAGGCAGAGGATGAGATGGTTAGACACCATCACCAACTCAATGTACATGAATTTGAGCAAACTCTAGGAGATAGTGGAGAACAGAGGAGCCTGGCATGCTGCAGATCATAGGATCGCAGGGTTGGACATGACTTAGCAACTGAACACAACAGGCCTTTTCACATCCTAATCTCTGGATTTTCTAAATATGTTTGGTTACACAGAAAAGGGAAAATAATGTTTCAGGTGTAATTGAGGCTGCTATTCTGCTGAATTTGAGATGAAGAGATCATCCTGAATTATCCTGGTACGTCCAATGTAATCACAGAGTTTCTTAAATGGGGCAAAGGAGGCAGAAGATAAGAAAGAGAGGGAGCATCATGGAAAGATTCAACTGATCATTGCTGGCTTTGAAGATGGAGCCAAGGAGTGCAGACAGCGTACAGAAGAGGAAAAAGGCAAGGATTGTCTCCTGGAGCCTCAGGAGGAACACAGTCCTGGCAATACCTCAATTATGACCCAGAGAGACATATTTTGAGTTTCTGGCATCCAAATTCATAAGATAATAATTTTGTGCTGCTTTTAAACTCCTAAGTTTGTCATACTTTTTTTAAAACATAATTTCTAGTTATTTATTTTATTTTCTTATTAGAATATACTTGCTTTACAATGCTGTATTAGTTTCTGCTGTATAGCAGTATGAATCAGCTATATGTATCCATACATCCTCTCGCTCTTGGGCCTCCCTCCCAACCCCCCCCACCCCCCCGCGTAGGTCATCACAGAGTGCCGAGCTGAGTGCCTTGTGTTATATAGCTAGTTTCCCACTAGCTAGCTGTTTCACACATGGGAGCACATTTATGTCAACCCTACTCTATTTGCCCCACCCTCGCCTTTCCCCTCTGTGTCCACATGCCCCTTCTCTTTGTCTCTATTCCTGCCCTGCAAACAGGTCCATCTGTACCATTTTTCTAGATTCCGTACATAAGCATCAATATAGGATACTTGTTTTTCTCTTTGTGACTTATTTCACTCTGTATGACAGACTCTAGGTCCATCCACATCTCTACAAATGACCCAATCTAATTCCTGCCTTTTAGATGAGTAATATTCCATTGTATATATTGTGGCACTTTCTATCAGGAACATGAGAAACCAACCCCTCCCTCACCCCAAACCAATCTTTGCTCCTATGGTGGCAACTCTGCCACCACTGAGCATGCACAGTCTAACTCTATCGTTGTATTTCTGCTTTCCCACTGATTAGGAAGAAGCTTATGATAGAATGCTGGCCAAAAAATCATGTGTGGTAGCAGCGGGGAGACGGAGGGGAAGATGGTTCTGGAGGTTTCTGAGAAAGGATTTTGCTCCAAAAAAAAAAATTAATAAATGAAGATATTCTTAAAGAGAAAATTGCCTTTGTTTCCCTATCACCGTTGCCATCTACATGTGATACTTGAACCTCCTACAGTGAGACAATGAGGGCAGAAGGATGATGAGAAACCCGCCTGCTAAGAACGGCAGAGCAGAAGTGCAGAAAGAAGCAAAACCCTCGTTGCCTTAGTCAGGCACTGACATAGCCAACCATGGAATTGACATGCCTCCAACCTTCTTGTTATAGAGGAAGAAAAATGCACTTATTATTTCAGCCAGTTTTGGATCAGGTCCAAGGCTTACTAGCAAAAGCAGCCTTTCTTCCCTTTACCAGAAATAAGCTCATTCTGTAAGCAAAACACCCACCACTAGGTATCCCCTCATTAGCTGAGATTTAATGTGGTGAATAGAAATATTTGAAGTAAAAGATCATTTCAGTCACAGAGATTATAAGAATGAGATGCTAATTAGAGACATTGAGCAGACAGTTTAAAAAAAAAAAAAACTAAAATAACACAGAAGGTCCTTTCTAAGCTAGCCTTTGCCCATAGTCCCAGTCTATTCCCTCTTACTCACTCCATCACCCCAGCCCCTACATAGCACTCCATGTCACCTGTCACCCAGTCACCCTAAAGAACTTGTCATTGCAAACACGTGCCTCTCCATCCCTGTGTGATTGCACAAAATGGTCACTAGAGCTCTTTTTCCTGGCTAATGCTTTCTCATTCTTCACAGTTCAACTCATAAAACTAAGCCTGACATCATCCCTACCCAGAGAGTATTAAGCATTAGTGATCTTACTTTACCTCTGTTCCCACAGCATCTTAGGCACATCTTCATCTGTACTTTTCCAGTTGTTAGGACTGTTGTGATTGTGTGAGTCAATGCCTGTCTCTCCCCTCCATTAACCTGGACTCTGAAGGCAAAAACTGTGATCTTCACATGTAACCCCTGCACCTAGTTCTGTACCTGGCCCAAAACAGGAGGGAGACGCGGGGAGGAGAAAGAGAGAGAAAGGGAGGATGAATATAAACAAGAAAGCTTGAATCTTGAGTGTGGATGAGACGCCAGGGCGAAGATCTCATTTGGGGAGTCATCAACACAGAGATGATGGTTGAAAGTGAAAGCTTCAGTGAGATTGCCAAGAACAGAGCCTTCAGAAACATTACCACTGGGGTTGGAGGAGGTAAAGGTGCCAAGAGGAAAAGAGAAACACAGCTCAAGGAGCTCTGCCTACTGTTACAGAAGACAGTTTCCAGAAGAAGAAGATGTTGGTCACAGTGAAAGATGAAGAACAGTCAAGAAGGAAGAGCTGGTGAAGGCCTTGGACCTGGCCTCTGAGAGAGAGCCTCTGAGAGAGAGCCTCCAAGACAGCGATTTCATACGAATGAATAGAATAGAGGTTAAATGACAGAAGACTCGGGGAGAATAAAGAATTGGTGTGTCCACACTGACCACAACCACATGTGCAAATGGTGTGTCCACACTGATCATACCCACAAATGACAGGACCAGAAAAGAAAGAGAACAAAATATATGACTCTGCTCCTTTTGTTTCATATTCATATAGGCTGATAAGCCTGAAAACATCTCTTAAAAAAAAAAAATCTATTTTCGGCCGTGCTGGGTCTTCGTTGCTGCGTGAGTTCTTCTCTAGCTGGAGCGATCAGGGGCTACTCTTCACGGCAGCAGCTTCCCGTGTTGAGGAGCACGGGCTGTAGGGCACACAGGCTTCAGGAGTTGCAGTGCGTGGGCTCCATACTTGTGGCTCATGGACTTAGTTGCTCCACACAGCATGTGGGATCTTCCCAGACCAGGGATCAAACCTGTGTCTTCTGAACTGGCAGGCGGATTCTGTACCACTGAGCCCCCTGGGAAGCCCCTGAAGACATTTCTAGTTTTCAAAATGTTAATGCCTTTACATATTTTGGTCCATTTAGGAATAAGCCCTTTAAGGATTGTACCCAACCAGCTACCAGATGACCATCAAGCACTTCACTATACAAAGAAGGGTATAAAATACAGTTCTCTATGCAGTTGCTAACTTGGCAGCCTGGAGATGGGTCACAAGGTGTGGTTTCAGTGAAGGGGTGTGCTTTGCTCCAAGAGAAAGAGCATAAGACAAGAGCTAGGGCACCTGAGTCCTGGTACTAGATTTTCTACTAACTCATTCTACAACCTTTACTAAGTCATTCATCTCCCTGGGCCTCAGTTTCTCCCTTTCTAACCTGCTGTGTTTCTCTGATTCCACTCATTGGTATTGGGAAGTAATTCAGCCATTCAATGAATATTTACCTTTGAGTTCAATGAGCAAAGCATTAAGCTAAGAGGCTAATTCTTCTAATGGAAAACTCTGATCCCTATTATCACATAAATCCCTCCTGGGAAAAGTAACAATCTGAGCTGTTATTAGTCATTAACACTAATGTGTAAATGTTTCCTTGGTTATAATAATGGAAAGCATTTCTTAAGAGCTTACTGCCTGCTAGACCCTAAGATTAAAACTTTACATGGATTTTCTCTTTTAATCATCACAAGAACAATAGAAGTGAAGACTATTGTTATTCTCAGTTTACAAATGAAGCAAGTTGGCCTCTAAGTCACTAATGTTGTCATACGGTGAGATTACCAGGCAATGGCCAGAAAAGGATTCAGAGCCAGGTAGCACAGCCCCAAAGCCTGCTGTATAGTCAGAGTTCAAAGAAACAGAATCAGTAGGAGGTATAAACACATAGAAACTTATTTTAAGAAATTAGTTCATGCAATAATGGAAGCTGGCAAACTCAAAATCTGCAGAGTGGATCAGCAGGCAGGAGATCCATGAAAAAGCTCCCCATGGTGCAGTTCAAGTCTGAAGACTGCCTGCTGCAGAATTCCCCTTTGCTTTGGAAAGTCAATCTTTTGTTCAATCCAGGCCTTCAACTGATTGGGTGAGGCCCACCCACATTAGGGTGAGCAATCTGCTTTACTTGAAGTCCACTGATTAAAATGTCAATTACTTAAAAAACTCACAGAAACATCCACAATAATGTCTGACTATATATTTTGGTACCACAGCCCAGCCAAGGTGACATAAAATTGACCATCATATCTGTGCACTTAACAGTACACAGATAATGGAGTACTCAATAATACTTCTTTTTTTTTTTTTTTTTTTTTTTTTTAGTTATTAGTTCACTGCAAAACATTCCCTTTCATTTTTCTCATTTTGGTTAACCACAGAATTCTCTATCTAGGTGTCCAAACCGGGAGGTTAGGAGTTATCCCTGACTCTTCCTTCTTCCTCATTCTGTATATCCAATTGCTTGCAAAGACCTATTGATTCTACTTCCTAACAGGGCTCCTATTTATCACTTCCCCTCCATCCTCACTACCACAGCTTTATTTAAGACCTTGTCGCTTGTTGCCTGGACTATTGCAATAACCTACTAACTCATCTTGCTGCCTACAGATGAATTGAGTCTCTCCATCCATTTTTCAACCTACTGTCAGAGGGATCTTCCTAAAACACAAATCTGGTCATGCTGCTGCCCTATTTTAAATCCCTCAATAGCCCTATCTCCTTAGTCTGGTGAAAAGGTCCTTTACAGTCCTGTCCTCATTTATTTCCCAGTCTCATCTCCTGTCACCCTTCCAGTCAACCACCCCCAACTCACTGCAGTCCCCCTTTACTAAAAATAGCTGCAGTCTCTCATTAACAAAGCCATATCTTCCCTTGGTTTTAAACTTTTGCAAGTGCTGTTTCCTTCTGCCTCAAATGCCAGCTCCCTTTCTCCTCAAATCAGATCAAAATGATCATTTTGTCAAAGTGTTTCCTGAGATCTGGGCAAAATAATTTCATCCCTCCTCTCCCAGAGTGTCAATAGAGAATTTGCCAGCCACTGTAAGTAACTTCCTTTCTGGAATGTAAATTCCTGGGAGACAGGGCTGTGTTCTGTTAATTTTGGTAATAAAAACACCTAACAACCCAGTACCTGTATATATGAGACCAGGTACTTCATACATGTATTTAGCATAAATATGACCTTCTAGAGGTCACACTTGTGGTTGTTCCCTTAGTGGAAAAAAGTGCTTATCATTTCAGAATATAACACAGGGCCTAGACATCACCAAAGGTACCAAGAAATAGCAAGCAGTCCCACTTTCCCTGGGAAAGATTTTGTTGTTGTTGTTGTTGTTGTAGTACAAGAGTTTAAAAAAAAAAAAATGTTTCCCTACCTCTAAGGAGAACTGGTAACCAAGGAAGAAATGATGGCCAGAACAATGAAGGAGGACAGAGGCAGACTGAGCTGCACTTCAAGATACTTGCAAACAAAAGGATCTTCTGACACAAAAAAAGATTAGGGGATGGATTCTTCTAATGAGATAGGCTGAACTGTCATCTTGCTGTCTCCAGAGGTTGTGCACATGAGTACCTGAACGGTGAGAGCACTCTGGGGAACTTTGGGTGCACGCTAGTCTGTGTTTGTTACAATAAATAAGACATGAAACCACAAGCCACCTTCATTACAGAGGAGACAAGCTTTACAGAACTCAGTGAACACAGACCATTGACAATCTGGGGGACACACATGCATGTGTGCTTGGCTGCTTCAGTCATGTCCAACTCTTTGCGACCCTATGGACTGTAGCCCACCAGGCTCCTCATCCATAGGATTCCCCATGCAAGAATTCTGGAGCAGGTTGCCATACCCTCCTCCAGGGGATCTTCCTGACCCAGGGATCAAACCCCTGTCTCCTGCGACTCCTGCACTGCAGGCGTATTCCTTACCACTGAGCCACCAGGGAAGCCCCTGGGGGACATGAGGTTATAATGAACCTTATATCTTGTAAGTCATTAAAACAAAGCCATGCCATAATCATGCGTATCTACACAAAGCGGGGGGAAAGGTAATTGTTGAGGGAGACAGTGATTCCAAGTCCCAATCACCTTGACTAAGTCTGAGGATTTTAAGAAAAGTTTCTGTTATTGAGGATTTTAAGAAGTGTTTCTGTTCCTTTACTGACTTACCTACCCATCCTGGCCCCTGTCTAGGAATCATTGCTACTGAAGCCTAGTGAAGGAGACACCACAGTTCCAATGCCAATGCCATTCAGACCACTGAATGTTTCAGAATAAGAACAGAGTAAGGCAAATCTCCATCACCACGAACATGGAAAAGGTATGGGACAAAATAATTCATACCAAGAATGTCAGGAACTCAGAAACATAAACCCCATCAATACAGCAGGGATTGATGAAATGATGAAGTGAGGGGAAAATATGGGCATATATGCCACTGGAAGCAAATGAATTTTTATTTTTATGATTAATCTCCATCACCACGAACATGGAAAAGGTATGGGACAAAATAATTCATACCAAGAATGTCAGGAACTCAGAAACATAAACCCCATCAATACAGCAGGGATTGATGAAATGATGAAGTGAGGGGAAAATATGGGCATATATGCCACTGGAAGCAAATGAATTTTTATTTTTATGATTGAGAATTTCAAAGCAATCTTCTTTTTGTTTTTGTTTTTTTAATTTATTTATTTTAATTGGAGGTTAATTACTTTACAATATTGTATTGGTTTTGCCATACATCAACATGAATCCACCACAGGTATACACGTGTTCCCCATCCTGAAACTCCGCCCCCCCCCCCACCACCGTCCCCGTCCCATCCCTCTGGGTCATCTCAGTGCACCAGCCCCAAGCATCCAGTATCATGCATCGAAACATCTTTTTAACATTATTTGTCTTTCTTTTTTAAAAAAATTACTGAAGTATAGTTGATTTACAATGTTGCATTAGTTTCAGTTGTAGAGCAAGGTGAATCAGTCTACATACACACAGATCCACTTTTTTTTAAGATTCTTTTCCTATATAGGACTCTACAGAGTACAGAGTAGAGTTCCTTGTGCTATACAGTACTAAGCCCCCCACCCCCTCGCCACAGCAGGGTTCCAGCCCAAAGCAGCTCCGGGCTGTGGGAGGGGAGAAATTTTCCATTTCACGGAAATTCAGCTGTATGCCACTGGGCTGGCCATTTTAATAACTAAAAATGAGACTTTTCATATATTTAGAAGTCACTAAAGGACTAAGAGTCTGAAGCCAAGATATCTTCTAGAGGAGGATATAGAAGGAGCTAGACCATCATACGTCAAGAACCAATAGGAAGAAAAAATAAAGATGTTGCTTAAAGAATTTGCTTAAAATAAAGGAGCTGCATTTTAAAAATAAAGAAGTGACACCGTGGAGGCTCTTCAATGTGCCAGTTACATTTGCACTTTTTACGTCAGTTCTCAATAACAGGGCTTTCTCAAGCGCCTTTCTCCCTTGAAGACGCACAGAATACATAGGCTTCCAGGCTTCCTCACAGGCCTGCAGAGAACCCTGTTTTAGGTGTGTTTTTTTTTTTTTAATGGAGAAATTTAAAAATTCATTGATTTAAGAAACCATAAAAAGAACTGAAATATCTTCTTGAAAATAAAGAGTTCAGCCATGTTTTAAAACAGCCAAACAAAATATTCTAGTTCTTTCCTTACAGTCTGGACTCCTCTGACTGCGGTCCGGTCAGCTAGCGGTCAGAGCTGGCCCATGGTTGAAAAGGTGGCTCGTTGGCCATGTGTGAACTGTGCTATTTTCACAGGCTGGACTCCATTGGTGCTGAGGGATGGTGGGCAGAGTGCGCATCTGGCCACAGAGAACGGCTGCGGAGGCGGACACGGCTACCATCAATGAGCCTGGAGCCCCCGGCTTCATTCCTCCAATCGCCAACACACTCAGCTGAGAGACACAGGACAGAAGGCAGAGCTGTTTCAAAGCAGAGAACACTTCACAGAAGTCTTTCCTTGTCCTTGAAACTGCTTTGCTTGTTATCATTTAGACGGAGGCCAAAACTATTTTTGACAAATATTATGATTCATGGCTACATTTAAATCTTATTTTTCGGGGAAATTTTAGCTACAATTTAACATATGTTGATGATAGAACTCTATCCTGCCCCAGGCACTGATGAGTAAGTCCAGGTTGCTGCTACCCTGAGAAGGTCATGGTCTAGATGGGAGGCGGAGAGGCCGACAGACGGACAGCACACGACGTGCACAGCGCTTCTCCTGCCTGGCAGCCTTTTCTCCTTGCTCTAGAAGGGCACCTCAATTTAGCCTTGAGGAATGACGCTTCCCTGTGGCTTTGACCATGTGTTTCAACTGGGGCTCTCCCCACCTTCCTCTCTCCAGCTCCAGATGGACATGGAACCCACGCCTGGCCACTGTGAAAAGTGTCTTCCGTAGGCAATAGTGGTTGCTTGAGGGATGGACTGAAACCCAGTATGGCGGGGGTCTCTGCTGCAACCAATGGGAAAGAAGTAGACCCTTCCCACTATGGTTGCCAGAGTAGGCTGACAGTATTCCCCCAGAAGAAATAACTGTCTGGAACTCAGAATGTTATCTAGTTTGGAATAAGGGTCTTTGCAGATTTAACAAAGGGAAGGAACTTAAAATAAGATCAACCTGGATGAAAGTGGACCCTAAGCCCAATGACAAGTGTCCTTGTAAGAGACGGAAAAAGAGAAGACTCAAACACAGAGAGAGAGAAAGATGGTGTGAACACAGACACAGGGATCCGAGTTAGGCAGCCACCAACCAAGGAATGCAAGGAGCTGCTGGCAGTCACCAAAAGCCATGAGAGTGGCACGGGACAGACGATCCCTCAGAATCTCCAGAAGGAGCAAACACTGCTAACACCTGGATTCCAGAGCTGGCCCCAGAGCAGTGGGAGAGAGAAAACATTTCTGCTGTTCTAAGTCACACAGTGTGGTGATTTGCTAAGGCAGCTCTAGGAAAGGAATACAGCTGCTAAGCTGGCAGTCCACAAGCACACAGCTGCTGGTGACCCTCCTCCCGCCATGTGGAAGAAACCTAAGGATAAAGCCAACTTGCAAGAAAGCAGAAGCCAGAGCTGGCACAGGACGCCTTCCTGTCAGTTCACTTTAAAACGTGGAGCTAAACCGAGCTGAGGTCAGAGTTACTCTGAGACTGTGAACGACCCCCAATTTTCTTGTTGGCTTGAGTCTTGACCGAAACCATGAAATAAATGTTTTAGTAAAAACATTAATAAACATAAATCTCAACAAAAGAAGAGTTGGGAGGCCAGAAGTAGCAAGTCTTGTGCCCCATGAGGAGGGCACAGTGCAACAGGAAGAAGAAAGATTCCTCTCCTGACTAAGACTCAGTCAATGAAAAGCCATGGACTCTATTTACTAGAGGCCTCTTCCTTTTCTCCTCTATAAGAGTGTGCTTCTTCCCTTGCCCTGCTGGGACCTGCCTATAGCTTGCCATGGTTGCAGACCCCAAACGGTAATTCTCTGTTGATTCCAAATAAGCCTATCTTGGCTGGAAGAATATGTACTTGTTTCAGGTCAACTACTTTTGTCGCTAATGGTGTATGTATACAGAGGGTTGCAACTGCAGAAAAGAGCTCATCTAATGCCTTCTGGGAATCTAGGAAGGTTTCACTAAGAAAATATCATTAATGCTGGGTTTTAAAGAATGAAAATAGCTCCAGACAAACATGCGGGATGCAGCATTTCCAGAAAATGGAAGAGGATCCACGCAGGTGCATTAGAAAATGTTCAGATCATAAGTACAGCACAAAAGCACCCTGAGTGTGGGGAGAGTGAAGGAGAGTCAAGAAACCAGACTGTTGAGAGAGCGTGGTCTCTGTCCTCCCTGCAGCTTCCTAGGACGAGGATGGGAAATTTGACTAAAGAAACTAAACTCTGCAAACTTCAAAGAGAAATAGCAAGAGGTAGTAAAAAGAATACAAATTTTGGAATCAGAGAACTCTGGGTTTGTATCCCATGCTACCACTTACTAATGAATTAGGTTATCTTGGACTGCTATGTACCTTTTTTGAGCCTTGGTTTTCCCATCTGTAAGAGAGGTATTATAATATATGCCTCATAGCCTAGTGAAAATTCAGTTATACTGTACCTGTAAAGTAAGCACTAATAGTTCCCTCCCCTTTCAAGGAATTATCTAAGGACAAACTTGGACATGGGGACAATAAGAGAGAGAGAAGGAGAGAGACTTTGGTAGGCAAATACTCACATTAACAGAATATGGTGCGTTTACACATTTACAAATCAAAAGTAATTAGGTCAAGTCGTAATTTTACATGCTTTAATGAAAGCCACACTAAACCTAATTTTTAGAGACCAGCGTGTCAAATCACCCATTTCTATGACCCTTGGCTATGTGGACCCAGAAGTGTTTCCAAAATAACCCTTGTATTATGAAAGCACAAAAATGTTCAGAAAGCTGCATGATTAATGAGACTTAAAATGAATCAGTAACACAAGAGTATGGAGGCAATAAGAAATGTGAGTTAAGAGGAAAATATTTAGAACAATTAACAAGAAAACTTCAGGTCCTCCTAGAATACCATAAGAATAGCAATAAAGATCTCTAATGGATTATGTTTTGTTTTGTTTTGTTTTTTTTAAGTAACAACAACATGGGGGGGCACAACTTTTTAGCTCTTTTTCACTGAAGCATTAGTTGGAATAAAATTTTGCCAGGAAATAATTCACTTGGTCTCCCACCCCTGAATCATTCTTTTAAGGGAATCATTTGGGACACATCCATTCCAACCTAAGGACAATCTAGGACACATTCTGCTGTTGACCAACAAGTTTTCAATGGCTTAGATCCCTGTAGCATTAAGTCACCTCATTTTCCCAAGCCTGGGACTTTGATCCTACCAGTTCACACATTTCCCTCCCTTTACCCAATCCTAGTCCAAGTCAATCCCAATAGACTTCTAACTCGCGTTCTGGTTCAATCCTGACCCTACAATCTTATTTTTGCAGATGGTCCCCTTGAAATCTAAATTTTACTATGCCACTCTCTAAACCCTTCAAAAAATTTCCATTGCTTGAGAATAAAATCCACATTTGTGCCCCCTGCCTCTGTGGTCGTTTGCAAACATCTGTACCTGGTGAGCTTCCCAAGTCAGATCTATCCCTCTCTGTGCCCAAGAAGACACCCTTCTCCTTCATATATGTATCCCTTCCCCCGGCATGCCTTGGACACCTCAGCTGAATGCTGGCATCTCCAGGACACCTAAGGAATCAACTTGTCACATAAAGACTCTCTCTCATTATTTTCATGGACTCTCAGTTGGAGACATCTCACACTGTAGGCTTGTGGGAGATCTGGGTTCAATTTCTGGGTTGGGGAGATCCCCTGGAGAAGGAATGGCACCCCACTCCAGTATTCTTGCCTGGGAAATCTCATGGACAGAGGAGCCTGGTGGGCTGCAGTCCATGGGGCTGCAAAGAGTCAGACATGACTGGAGTGACTAAGCACAGCACAGAGATAGGAGACTCCACAATGTCTGTGCCCAGCTGCTCAGTCGTGTGTGACTCTTACAACTCTGTGGACTGTAGCCCGCCAGGCTCCTCTGTCCATGGGATTTTCCAGACAGGAATACTGGAGTAGGGCACCATTTCCTCCTCCAGGGGATCTCCCCCACCCAGGTATCGAACCTCCATCTCTTGCATATTCTGCATTGGCAGGCAGATTCTTTACCACTGAGCCACCTGGAAACCCTTCCATGATACTCAACAAGAAAGGCTAACAATGTACTTGGCACTTTCTTCTTTCCCTTAATAGCCCATTATGCAAGTGCCAGCACTGACTCATGATGTAAATGTGGCCCTGGAGTCACATGGCCCTGAGTACCACTGCTTCAGAAGTATGTCTGAGCCGCTACAAGAGGCATTTTTTTTCCTCACTAGTGGAACTGCCAGGAGATATGTTTAAATCATCACTTAAAATTCCTTTCCTGACCAAACCTCTTCCCAGAGCTGTTAACAAGAAACAAAATGTGCTGACTTGAGTTTCACTTTGCTTTCTTTCTCCAGCCTTCCCCTTGTGGGGTTCCCGATGAATCATGAAATCACTCTGACCAGGTAACACTGAAAGAAGCAAAGAAAGAAGCCTGGCATACGTCAAGCATGCAGCTGTTGGAGAAGAAAGACCGAGCGGCCCAGTTTTGCCAAGGGATGTGACCCTTGAAATAATTGGCACCTTTTTTCAATAAACTATTCATCTTATACCCTCCTGATTGCTCTATTCTTGAACCATTTATTTTCAAGAAAACCATAATTATTGCCTCACAGATAAGTCATGAAGAAAACTGTGAAAACACTCCTCATTCTCAGGCCAGCTCTTTCAGGACCTACAAAAAAGTCACATAAATGGATTCTGATGTTGCTTCATTTCTGTGGAAAGATGTTTTATATTACGTTCTTCTAGCAACACAGTAAAGTGTGGATGGCACCTTAAAGCTCTCATATAGGGCTGGAGTTTCCAAACAGAAAAGCTTGAACAAGAAAATTACTTTGGAAAGGGAAAGAAAAGAATGCAATTTCTTTGGGGCTAAGAACGGGGGGAGGGGGGTGTGGAGGTGTGGAGGGGGGAAGCACTCTCTTGTCATGCCACAGGCATTCAGTTATAAGCTCCAGCAGAGCCCAGCTGGCGAGTTCAAGGGGAAATGGGGCTGGCTAACCTGGTTACAGAAGCTGATCCCTCAGGAAAAACTGGGTAGTCCACAACCCAAAATCCATCTAAAGGACTGAGACAAATGTGGGTTCAGTTCAGATAGAACTCCATAAATTAGGACTCAATCCACCAGTTACTGGCTGTGTTACAGCTTAATTGTGACCCCCACCATGTCCAAATTCATACACTGAAGTCCTAACCCCCTGTATTCCAGAATGTGACCTTATTTTCTCTAGAGATATAGTTAATAAAGGGTCTTTACAAATATGATTAATAGAGATGTTGCTGCTGCTGTTGTTTAGTTGCTAAGTCATGTACAACTCTTTACAATCCCATGGACTGTAGCCTGCCCAGCTCCTCTGTCCATGGGATTTCCCAAGTAAGAATACCGGAGTAGGTTGTCATTTCCTTCTCCAGGGAATCTTCCCAACCCAGCGATCAAACTCACGTCTCCTGCATTGGCAAGAGGATTCTTCAGCAATGAGCCACCAGGGAAGCCCTAATGAAGATGAGGTCATACTAATAATATGAGGTCTGTTGAATTAGGGTTCTCACACCTTGATCCTGGACTTCTAGCCTCCAGAACCACCACACAATAGGTTTATGTGGGACTTCCCTGGAGGTCCAGTGTTTAGGACTCCATGCTTTCACTGCAGAGGCCTTGGGTTGATCCCTGATCAGGGAACTAAGATCCCACAAGTCATGCAACCAGCAGCACCGCCCCCGCCTCCACCAGAAAGAAATAGATTTATGCCATTTAAGCCATGGGTTTATTGTACTTTGTTATGGCAGCCCTAGGAAACTCATACAGCTGGCAAGAAGAGATAGGTACCAGGAAAAGAATAACTCTAAACAGGGACTACTCTGTTGGTAGGGAGATTCTAATCCTTCCTAAGCATTTCAGTGAGAATCTCTGCAAGAGACACTCAAACCAGGCTCTGAAGCAGAACTCCTTTAGTCTAGGGATATGACACTTAAAGGACATGAGAAATATAAAGACAACAAGCTAGACAGGGTCAGGACCCACACACACCCTAGGAACCCAATAGACAGGATTCTGTGCAATGGCTTCATGCAGTCAGATCCCAACAACTGCATGAGTCACGCAGAGGACCAGTCACCTCCACCCAGCCAGGTGAAAGAGTTGATAAGGGATAGGCAGTGTGTTATGGTTCAACCTCAGAGGCCAGCGTCTGAGGCAGAGCCCCATTCCTAGGGATGCAGAGGGTGAGTCAAGGTGGGACAGCACTGAGAGTGTGCAGGAACTAGAAGGGGGCCCAAAGCTTACTCTGGGACCACCAGGTACAGGGTCCACCATGGTAAAGTCATTCCAAAGCCCAGAAACTTGCAAGCTGAGGTCGGGACAAGCTGTTGGCCCTGTTTTTAGACTCAGGGACTGAGCAAAACTGAAACTGCTGCCAAGGCCATGGATGATGCTGGGCGGCAGTGACCAGGGAGAACAGGAGCTAAAGCTTAAGAGCAAGTCAGACACTGGTCGTCTGTGAAGAGACACGCCTGAGTACCACCGACAGATCAAGGAATAAGACTTGTCCAAAACAAGCACAGCCTTGTAAAGCAAATATACTCTGATAAAGGAAAGAATTGTCAAAAACTATACATATTTTTACATAATCATCTCACAAATATGTTACAAAGTTGGCATCATATTCTACATACATTTTTGGTGCTGTCTCTTTTCCTTAGGAAATTGTGTTGACCTTACCTAAATTTACTTCACGCACATCACACAGTGTACTCTCTTTGAGTCTGGGGGTCCATAAGCTGTCACCCTCCGTAGCCTTATGGCAGGTCCTTTCGTTACATGCACTGCAGGATACCCTCTCCTGGGCACTGTGTTCTTGGGCAGTGACTCTAGCTGATGCCTCTATGAAGGCAATGCTCACATTCATTTATAATTGTTTGTTTACATCTCTGTTTCCTCTGATACACAGTAACCAGCTAGGACGCAGAGGCCATGATTCATCTCTGGATCCTGAAAGTCTAGAACAAGTATGCCCTGATCCACAGTGAGTACACAATGAATGCTGGCTGAGTCAGCTAATACACAGAACGTTCAAAAGGAAGAAGAGAAAGCGTATTTGCTGAGCCAACGCTGATTGGCATTTTATCAACTCATGCACTCAACCAGGTGCCAACACTATTCCACATACAATATGAGTCATGCTAAGAAAAAATAATAACTGGATTATGATCATTAATAATCATTGGATTGGTCTCTGCCAGGAGGTGCAAAGCAAGTTTTAGGAATGAGGGGTACCGGCTGCTTTGCTTTAAGCTCTGATGGAGGCCTCATTTTGCCTTCTTATTTGCTCACTGAGCAAATTTGGCACAAACTCAGGGCAATAAGATGACCCCTGGATCACCCATCAGTGAAAATGGGCTCCTAACACGAGTTGGCAGCTGTGGACCACTTAACATGAGCCACACGTTGTTCTGTATGACTTCATTCAATCCTTATACGATTGTTACCCCCATTGTACAGATGAGAAAAGTGGGCACAGCAAAAGTAACTTACCCAAGATCTTGCAGCTAGACTATGACAGATCTGAAAGTCAAACCCAGCTGATAAGAACCCTAACCCACTTGGATCACCCATCAGTGAAAATGGGCTCCTAACACGAGTTGGCAGCTGTGGACCACTTAACATGAGCCACACGTTGTTCTGTATGACTTCATTCAATCCTTATACGATTGTTACCCCCATTGTACAGATGAGAAAAGTGGGCACAGCAAAAGTAACTTACCCAAGATCTTGCAGCTAGACTATGACAGATCTGAAAGTCAAACCCAGCTGATAAGAACCCTAACCCACTTTCCAGCACTGTTTGGACTGAGGGATTAAGGGTGGGTTCAACCTACAGATGATAGGCTTTGGTATTTTCCAGTAATTTTAAAAAAAAAATGAATTCTGAGTGGTTCAACAGTAGGGAAGTCCCAAATGTTCCCATAGAGGTTACATGTTAGTGAGGAAAATGTACAAGCCATTGTTGGGGCGATCTCCACCCTTTGGCTTCCAGAGCGCAAGCAAGCCTGACCACAAGGATCACAGCACCTACACTGCCCTGAGGCTGGCGACAGTGTTATTCGACAGAAATTCATGAAGCATGTGGCATATGCTAGGTAGTCTGCTGGGGCTTAGGATGGAAGAGGATTCTTCTATTGAGAAAAACACATTCTGGTGAGAGAGGTATGCAAGGAAATTGGCATTACAATCAGAATGGCAAGTGGTTCCACAGCGTTAAGCTCATGAGAACACATCGCTAAGGATGCGGCAAGTTTGTCTTGATATCCGAACTTGATATCTTGATATCTTAACTTCCCTGGTGGCTCAGACGATAAAGCATCTGCCTACAACGTGGGAGGCCTGGGTTCCATCCCTGGGTTGGGATCCCCTGGAGAAGGAAATGGCAACCCACTCCAGTACCCTTGCCTGGAAAATCTCATGGACAGAGCAGCCTGGTAGGCTACAGTCCATGGGGTCACAAAGAGTCCGACATGACCGAGTGACTTCACTTTCACTTTTCTTTCTTTTGATATCTGAACAATGTCCTACCGGAGTAAGCAGACCCAAGCAAACACCACTGTTGGCAATGTGATAAGCAATATGCAATAGCCAGGGGCGACAAGAATAAGACAGGGTAGAACCCATACCATGGTGGTTGTGGAGGACTAGCAACATAGAGAGTAGGTAGTCAGAAGCCATTCAAAATCTCCTCTCTGATCTTTCAGGCAGAATGTGATTAAGTTTGAAAATAATTAATGAATCAAGCAAAGCCTTCTCATTGCTTGAGAAGCAGGCAGTACATCCACCACCTTCACAATCATCTACAGCTTTGCCACACATTCTGGAAAAAAAACCTGTATTACCTCGACTCCTTTCACTAGCAATACCTGATATCAAATAGCACTTTCAAGTTTATGAAGAACATTCTATCACATGATGATCACTGAGCAGAGGCCTTATCTATTTTACAGAGAAGGAAATGAATCTTCAGACAAAATCTCTTAATTGAAGAAGGGGAATTTAAACACATTTGTGATTCCAAGGTGGGTTTCACTGCATCAAACTGCCATTGTTTACTAAATACTTAACTATAGTGTTAGAATCATAGGTTTAAAAGCATCTATTGGATGCTATTTGCCATTACACATTAATAGCAGCTGTTGCTACTTAGCCATTCCTAAGCCCTAAATATTAAACAAGGCCAGAGTGAAGAACAGCTTTGAAATGATGCTCTATTTGATCAAGTTCTGCAGTAATTGTCAAAATCATATACATTTTCTTTGGATCCCTGTAAAGCTTCTGCAGGATCGCTGCACCTGCAGTTCCAATTTGCAATTTCCTCAGCCCTCCTTTGAAGTTATTCTTGCCAATTACCTGGTGTTAATATTAATTAAATATGATTTGCAACTTGAAATGTGGTGTTATCAATGGAACTCAGCTGTAGGAATATAAAGCAAAAGTTTCAATTGAATTAAAATGTTTCCTTTCATTCATAGTATTTTACAACATTAATACTTTTGTCAAATTGATTTTTGCCTGCTGGAAGTCATTTTTCCAAAGCAATGAACATCTGAGGGAAAAGGCTGCTCTCTGTATTTTTTTCCTTTGTCATTGAAAATACTTTGTTTTAATCTCAATGCGAATCCATTGCAGTTAATAGAAACTTGATTCTTGTTTATAGCCCAGGAGGAAAAAAATGCTTCCTTTTAAAACTGTACTGAGATAGCTTAAAAATATGATCAGTGGGCATTTTTTCATTGGAGAGTTGGAATGAAATTTACTTTATTTCTTGATCCACACCGAAAATAAATTACTATCAAGTGTTTTGGCAAGTGTCGGTCATTTTATATACATAAAAAATGAATTATTAAACTGATTTATTGTATTAACATTTTGAACAAATTTTGCCAATCCAACGTCCTTCTGTGGTCCCTTCCAAGTCTGAGATTTTAAGATTCGGAACACATGTCAGACAATAGTCAGAAGCTTCCAACATTTGCAAATTGGGAGGAAAAAAGTCACGTACAGTAGAAGATTTGACAGAATCAGGTCTATTCTGCCCCCATAATGTGTGCGATGACAACTTGCAGGCTTGTCATCTTCAATAAGCCATTCATAAACATGATGGCTGATTAAAGGACATGTGTTGCCATACTGTGCAAATTCACAGTGATAAGATACAGTGCTTTCACACATTCCTTTTATCTTCAAAGATAAAGCTTTAGCTTCCTTGCCCCTTTATAATGATCATGGCAGCATTAACATTTATTATCCTGTCTTCTTTTTTAAATAATATAATAAGCTAAGACAAAGAGGGGAAACAACCTGTCTAAAGCCTCAAGGAAGTCATTTATTGAGTCACAAGCTACAAGTTCCAGAGCTTACGACAGAAAAGCATGGGCATGTATTATTAACCTCCTTAGTACAATATCGATGAAAACATCATATCAAATCATTAAAACAAGACAGACATAGAGGACTGTGGTCCTAAGAACTGAGGGTGTGTAAAATAGGTGATGGAAAAGTCCTAGCAACCAGTAGCAGCTAAGCTATTCCCTTCCCTCAAGCCAAAAAAGACCAAAGGGAAAAATAAAAATCAGTTAGGCCAGAAGGACTCTCAGATGTCCATAATTTCCCAGGTGTTACTGAAAAGAACAATAGCTTGGAATTACACAAAGCAGGGGGGCTGGACAACTGGTAGCCCCACTGTATAGGGAGTGGCCAATGATTTTACCAGGGAACTTCTGACTGCTCAGAATCCTGGGAAAGCCAGACACAAAGATCCCACCCAGTCTAGAACCCTGAGTTATCCATCAGGTCACCTCATCTACCCACCTAGTCAAGATTGAGAGAGTAAAACGCTGTAGCACTTCAAAAGGAACTTTTGAGCATATTTTATTATGGTGTTCTCCATTACCAAATTCCGTCTACTTAGAAACCCCCTCATCTTTATTGCTTACTGTTTGTTCTCCTGGTTTACCTCCATCTCTGTCATGGTAATTCTCTCCCTAAGTACACCCTTCTTCATACTATCTCCCCTCTCACGGGTATTAAATTGTGTCTCCCAGAAAGATACACCCAATACCTCAGAATGTGACCTTATAAGGAAATAGGGTTATTGCAGATACAATTAGGTCCATCTAGACTGAAGCGACTTAGCAGCAGCAGCAGTCAAGGCTATGGTTTTTCCAGTGGTCATGTATGATGTGAGAGTTGGACTGTGAAGAAAGCTGAGCACCGAAGAACTGATGCTTTTGAACTGTGGTGTTGGAGAAGACTCTTGAGAGTCCCTTGGACTGCAAGGACATCCAACCAGTCCATTCTGAAGGAGATCAGCCCTGGGATTTCTTTGGAGGGAATGATGCTAAAGCTGAAACTCCAGTACTTTGGCCACCTCATGCGAAGAGATGACTCATTAAAAGACTCTGATGCTGGGAGGGATTGGGGGCAGGAGGAGAAGGGGACGACCGAGGATGAGATGGCTGGATGGCATCACAGACTCGATGGACGTGAGTCTGAGTGAACTCCGGGAGTTGGTGATAGAGAGGGAGGCCTGGCGTGCTGTCATTCGTGGGGTCGCAAAGAGTCAGACACGACTGAGTGACCAAACTGAAGGAAATAGGGTTATTGCAGAAATAATTAGTTAAAGTCATATTGGAGTAGGGTGGGGCCTTTAATCCAACACGACTGGCATCTTTATAAGGAGAGAAGACAGGGACAGAAACAAGAAGGGAAAAGACAGCAATGTGATGATGGATGCAAAGACTAAATTGATGGATGAATCCAATAAACACCACTGCATGCATGCTTGGTCACATCCAAACCTTTGTCACCCATAGACCGTAGCCCACCAGGTTCCTCTGGTGATCAATGAACACCATTGATTACCAGCAAATTCCAAGGTGTGGCTCTGCCGACACCTTGATTTCAGGTTTCTAGCCTCCAGAATTGTGAGACAGTTAAGTTTCTGTTGTTTTTAGCCACTCACTTGGTTATGGCAGCCTTAATAGACTCCCTGTCAAGGACAATCCTTGATCCTCTGTCACAATGCCACATAATTTCAGCTGTGCCCTCTGGCAAAGTTCCTGTTCTCTTATGAAAATCTGCTCAATAGCCTTGATTTTTTCATCAAGAACTCCTACCATCTCTCATCATGGAAAACTTCAAAGAAGACTTAGAGCCCTCCCATAGCCACAAATCCCATCAAGAGAACACTCTGCCCTATTCTTGGCTTTCCATTGCTAAATCCATTGTATATTTTATTTTTTAAACTCTTTTTATTTTATATTGGTGTATAGCCAATTAACTGGGGAAGGAAATGGCAACCCACTCCAGTGTTCTTGCCTGGAGAATCTCAGGGACGGGGGAGCCTGGTGGGCCGCCGTCTATGGGGTCGCACAGAGTCGGACACGACTGAAGCGACTTAGCAGCATTGCCACCTCTTCATTTTTTCATTTATACTAATTTTATTTTCCTCAACTTGATTGAGGTATAATTGACAAACAAAAATTGTATACATTTAAGGCATACAACTCAATGTTTTGATAAAAGTATACATTGTGGAATGATTACCATAATCAAGCCAATTGACATTTCCATTACCTCACATAGTTGTGTGCGTGTGTGTGTAGTGAGAACACTTGAGGTCAATTCTCAGTAAATTTCAAGTAAACAACACAGTATCATTAGCTATAGTTACCATTCTGTACATTAGATCTTCAGAATTTATTAATCCTGTTTAACTGCAAGTTTATTCTCTTGGGCCAATACCTTCCATTTTCCTTACCCCTCCCCCTACTAGCCTCTAGCAACACACTCTGTTTTCATGAGTATGACTTTTTAGAATCCTACATATAAGTGAGAGCACGCAGGATTTGTCTTTCTGTGTCTGGCTTTTTTTCACTTAGTACAATGCCCTCCAGATTACCCACGTTGTCACAAGTGGTAGGATTTCCTTCTTTACTAAGGCTAAATAATATCCCATTATATATATAGATAGATACATGAATATAGATATATTTTGCCCATTCATCCATCAATGGACATTTAGTTTGTTTCCATATCTTGGCTATTGAAAATAATGCTACACTGAACACAAGATGCAGATATCTCTTCAAAATTTTGATTTCATTTTCTTTGGACATAAACTTAGAAGTAGAATCACTGGATCATGTGGTAGTTCTATTTTTAATTTCCAAGGAAACTCCATATTATTTTCCATAATGACTACACCAAGTTATACTCATATCAACCATGTACAATGCTTTCCTTTCCTCTACATCCTCAACAATGCTCATCATCCCATTCCTTTATGTAAAGCCCACAACTGTATCCTTTGCCCCCTTTAATTCTCACTCTACCTTTCTTACTCTAATTCACACTCTACGCCTTAGCAATTACCTTTCTCACCTCAATTATAAATTTTGTGAGAATGAGCTTCAGAACTACATCTCAGCTCCTGCTTTGGCTCTCAACCAACGTCCTTGACTGTGTTCTTCTCCACAAAGGTATGTACCAGCACTTACAGTTTATTGAGTTCATAATCAAACCATGCTTCCCACTCCAAACCAGCCTTTCCACTTTACTCTCTCTTTTCTATTTGTGGTACTTGCATTTTCCAATTAACCAAAATTTCAAGTTTAATTGTGTTTAACCTTCAAGCTCTGTGTGCTGTGCTTAGTCACTCAGTCGTGTCTGACTCTTTGCAACCCCATGGACTGTAGCCCACCAGGTTCCTCTGTCCATGGGGATTTTCCAGCAAGAATACTGGAGTGGGTTGCTATGCCCTCCTCCAGGGAATTTTCCCAACCCAGGCCCCCCCACATCGCAGGTGGATTCTTTACCAGTGGAGCCAGCAGGGAAGCCCAAGAATACTGGAGTGGGTAATCTACCCCTTCAGGGATCTTCCCGACCCAGGAATCGAACTGGGGTCTCCTGAATTGCAGGCAGATTCTTTACCAGCTGAGGTGTCAGGGAAGCCTCACCTTCGAGCTCTACTTCCAATCAATTGCTAAGTTACAGAGACTTTACCTCACAAGTATCTCTCAAGTCTGTTCCCTCACCCATTTCTATTATCACTGCCCTCTATGAGGCTAAGATTGACATTACAAAAGTCTTTCAACTGGTCTCCCCATCTTCTACTTCTTATTAGCAAAATCTTAAATATGTATTCTGATGGATTCCTTTCTATTCAGTAGTTTCCTCCACTGTCTAGAAAATGAAAGATAAAATCACTACACTATGGGGTACGATAGTCATCTATGTACCATGTCAAGTCTTCCAGTTTTGTCTTCCATACCTTACTACACAAACTATGATCCAGTCAAATTGTGACATTTGTTGATCCCAAATTTTTTTTTTTTTTTCCTTCTCCAGTAAAAATGCTATAGTCAGGATGTTTGGGGCTGAGACTATAACAACTAGAACATCAAGGGACTATTTGTCTTATTGTATCAAATAACTCCTGTCCCTCTCTCCCTGAGAAGGATCCTGACTACAGAAGAGACATCATTGACATCAGTGTTCAAGACCATCATTCATTCATAAACTTTGTTCTCCAAGACTCACTAAGGATGCTTCCTCACGTCTCGGATTTTGTTAAAACGAAAAACGTTATAATCATACCATACAAGCAATGTATCACTAAACAGATTTTCATTTCACTATCATTCCATTATGATCTGTCAGAATTAATCAGAGACAAAACATAGGAAGTCCCAGTCTACACTGAAATTTCATAGCAATTAACGTTGCTGAAGGGAGAAATTCTTAACAGAGTACAGGAAACTTTACAAGAGTTGGGAAAATATACAATTTCATGAATAGGCAGACACTCCAAAAAATGAATGCATATATCTCCTTCTCAGTCAAGAGACTAAGATCTTTAAAAACACTGGTAACACAGTGACAGAGATGTCATCAATGTTGTAGTAAGAGGAGCAAATGTTACAGAACTAATGAATTTTCATTAGAGTCATCAGATCACTTCAGAATGGGTTAAGTTGCTACCATTTGTCACTCCCATTAATCTCATTGTCATGTAAAAGGTTTAATTTTCAGCTATTTTTGTTCTAGATAAAATCTTTGTCATTAAAATGAGGGATGATTTTGATATTTAATATATTCCATGGCATACTCTAGTGTGGCATTAATTTGGCCTTTTCAGTATTCTGCATATTAATTGACAATACAGCCCTCCTCCATTCCCCAGATAAGTGAGAACTGAAATAGAATGGACAGCCAATCAAGTCACAGAATAGTGAAAGGATCAACAGAAAAGAAATGTTGCTCTAATCAGGAGCATGCACAAGGCACTAAAATTATTTTCTCCCATACTAATGACTAAGATAGAGACAGTAATAATGAATGGTACCACCTGAATCCTTTAAGGTGACAGTTACCAAAGTATAGCAATGTTCCCTAAAAGTGAGAACTAAGTATTTCTTTTTTTTTCTTCTGGTAAGAAGAATAAAATTGCACTCTCACTTTTAACTTTTAAAACAATACATTTTATCAGAGTCTGCAACAATGTCCTGTTTTAAATTTTTCACAGTAATCTGTTGCATGCACACAAAATGTGTCCTCTAGTTGAGAATGTACAGATCAATGCAGAAAACCTCTCATTTCAATACATATTCTATTAGTTGCCTTCTTTTGTTAAATTATCACTTTGGTGAGAACTAACATCAGCTGCTTAAATAATGCATTCAACCTGCTTTCAGAAGCTACTGTTTTCATCTGAGTGGACATTTCTCCTAAGGATGAATGTGAGATTCTTTTCCAAGAAGGTAATATAATTTACCATCATTTAAAGTTCAGTTGAATGTTTTGAATCATTTTTATAGCAATAGTGATATAATTTAAAATTCAAAAGAGCAAAGATTATGCCATCATGGATATTTGTAACAAAGAATGAATAGCTGTCCCTTAAATAAATTAAGCCAATCTATCCAACAAGACCAGGTCTTTTCTACATTTTCTGCAGCAGCACAGTACTGGAACAAATATTAAACACACTAAATATTGTGCATCATAAGTTTCCATGCTTATTACAGGCAGCATAACAGATCCTAGGCATTTTCATATCTTTTAAGAGAAAACCTTATTCCAGTAAATTTAGATGCTTTGTCTGCTAATTAGGGAATAAACCCAAATCATTCCATGGTCTTTTCCTGCATTAAAGCTTCAAAGAAAAACATTAAGTTATCAAAGTTCAAAATTACTCCAGAACAGCTAAAGGACGCTTTAAATTTTTGGCAAAACATTGCTATTACAGAAAACAATGCAATAGAAAAATATGCAAATTTTATTCAGTAATTCTTAGTAAGAACAATAGCATTTGTTAAGTAACTGGTAACATATCTCCTTTCATCCAAAAAGTTATGTTGTTGCCCAATCAGCAATAAGATTTATGCCCTGAGATGTTTTTGTCTTCTGGTTCTTCCACATCATGCAGTAGATTTACAGCCTCATGGATAAATACACACAGAGTAAAATGCCTACGGAGATTTGAATGAGAATGTTGAAAAAACCCAAAACAGGTTTCCACATCTTGCCCTTAATCCCACTCACCGTAAGCTTCAGAGTTTGAGGTAAGAATCAAAATTCATAAAGTCAAAAATGACAATAAGAATATCACTCAAGTATAGCCTTGGGGCTACTTCAGTATTGTTTTAAGATGATTACCAGTCTTAATCCCTTTAGGGTTGGATGTTAAATTCTACTGCCTTTTTAAAAATATTTAATGACTTGCTAATGTAAGCTTCCATCTAGAACAATCAAATAGTATGTCATTTATTCAAATATACAGTGGCTCTAATGTGCCAGCAAACTCCCACGTCAAAACAGACAACTTTAAAAAATGTTCGCCTGAGTCAGGAGCTCTACTTCCTAAATTAGCACAAGAGTGTCACCTTGATAGACCATGAACAACAAAACCATTTATAATAAGCCCAGCTTCCCCGAGAGTGGACAGCCTGGGTCAAGCATCTGTAGGAGCTCCAAGCATCCCACACAGATCAGAGAGTTCTGGGGACACTCAGACTTCCACAGCCTGTCGCCTCAAACACGATCCTCTGATAAGTATACACTTACCAATCTCCCTCGAGATCTGAGTGAAGGCCTCCACACCGCTCTCTCCATAGTTACCCTCAGAAGCCAGCGTCGACACGTAATTCCACCCCAGGGCCGTCACGATGTCCACCATGGCTTGCGCTTGGTAGGAGTCAGGAGGGACCACCCGGGAGAAGAAGTCATACCTGGTGTTATCACTTAGCTCTGGGGCGGTGGATGCATAGCTGATTTGAGGTATCTGCAAAAACAAATGACAGGTCATTTCCACCCATGAGGAATCTTGTCAAATGATGGACTGTTGCACAAGAGATTAAACAGTCAAAGCTGTACCAGAAACCTAGACAGAGCAGCCTGCAGCAAGACAAGATTTCATCACCATCAATTTCATTAGAAAGTAGGTTATATAGGTCTGTGGGCTCACTTTCTTTCCAAGCACATTTCTAAACAACAGGGCTTCCCTGGTGGCCCAGTGGTCAAGAATCTGCCTGCAATGCAGGAGACATGGGTTTGATCCCTGGGTGGGGAAGATCCCCTGGAGAAGGGAACAGCAACCCACTCCAGTATTCTTTCCTGGGAAATCTCATGGACAGAGGAGACTGGCAGGCTACAGTCTATACAGTCGCAAAAGAGTCAGACATGACTGAGCAACTAAAAACCAACAACAAAACAGAAAGAATTTAGTTTGATTCAGTCCCCATTATTTCAGAAGCCAAAGCAAAACGTTTGTGCTTTTTGTTGTTGTTGCTTTTCTTATTCTGTACATGATAACTTCTGATGAAGAAATGAGGCAGAAATGAACATGAAATGTACACACACGCCTCAGAAAAGTTCACCTCTGAAATCTTCTTTGGCTTCAGGATATGAAGGCTACATAATGATGAGTAGAGAGAGCATTTAATACAAGACTTTTTTTTTACACTTGATACCATTTTAGTACTAAGATTATATTTTGGGTAAATTATTTTAAATATATACCTTTGCAAATCTAGTCAGTGCTTATTAATACAATCACTGAGTACCACAATAAGATTTGGGAACAGCTAACCAAGGGGACGACAGAGGCTGAGATGGCTGGATGGCATCACGGACTCGATGAACGTGAGTCTGAGTGAACTCCGGGAGATGGTAATGGACAGGGAGGCCTGGCGTGCTGCGATTCATGGGGTCGCAAAGAGTTGGACACGACTGAGCGACTGAACTGAACTGAACCATGTATCTTTTAATTATAACATCTTTCCAGGCTTCCATCCCCAAAAAAAAAAAAAAAAAAAAGAAAGAAAAAAAATCACAAAACAGGAATCCATACCGTAATTTCTTTAGGATAAGAGACTATTTGCTGACATAAACAGGGTGAATTGCTAGATGATATTCAAAATTAGAGATATGCTGTTTCTCCTAAATAATTTCAAGCTGAGTAGCAAATTAACTGCATGCCACAAATCTACCCCTAAAAGGGTTTGAAATGCAATATTCACTCCTATATATAAGTGAGGAGTCTTACTCTATGAAAAGTGCCAGGGCAGAAGAACGCAGGGGTGTTAAAGAAGCATGGCAGAGGGACATGCAGGCTAGACCAAGCACAGAAGATGCGGGAAATCCAGCAAAAACATGGGGAAAGACATTTCAGCCACAGGAAACAGCATGTCCAAAGGCAGAAGAGTCAAGAAAGAGTATGGTGTTGCAGCGTTTCTTGCAGCGGGAAAGCAGAATTATCAAGGGAGGAGCACCAGAAAGTATAACTTCAGAGCTAGACAGCAACCAGAGGATGAAGGGTTCCTCAAGTATGACAAGGAGCGTGGACTTTATCACCAAGGTCATGAGGAAGCACAGCATGATTGTAACCAAAAGAGTGGCATGACAGAAATTTTGTTTTAGAAAGATCACATTGGCAGCGTTGGGAAGTGTAGAAACCCTCACATTTCTGTGTCCACCTGGGCAGCCCCATGCCCCAAAATTCTGACTTAGTATGTCTAGACATCTAGGAATCTTCATTTTAATATGTCCTCCAGAACAATCTGATGCCAGTGGACCCATAATTCAGAGATACACTGAATTAAAGGGAAGACATAAGAAGTTGCCTACTAGTTCCAGTTAGAAAACTACTATAGAAATCTATGTAAGAAAGTATAAAATAAACTGAACTAAGGCAGTAGCAGGTGGGAAGAAAGGAAGGGTGTAGAACCTGTGAGTATCTAAAAGGCCAAGAAAGGTGTAGGAAAAAATGGGAAATGACTCTCAGTTCTATGGATTTGGTATCTGAGTAGATGATGTTTGATATTTTCCAAGGCAGAAGAACAAGAGGAGATTTGGAAGACAAAAATGATGAGCTCAGTTTTTGACTTATTTCTTCTGAGGTTCCTGTGAGATGAATGAAAGCAACTAAAATGCGGGCAACACTATTGTGGTATCTGGAGTTTAAGAGATGTGCACCTCATCTGTGATGTGAAAATCCAGAGGTCAAAACGACTCTACGATGCCCTAACTCAGGATGCTTGGTTGAAGATGCAGGTCTGACTCATACATAAAACTGTTAACTCTGCTCTCTGTCAGATCTTGCAGCTAATGTCAGGGCTCTGATATTCAGTGGACTGCCATTTCATCTTCCTGCACAGTGCTACACACTCTGAGAACCATCCATCACCTACCACCCCCTGACCAGACAATCCCCAATCCACAAAGAGGTAACAAGTTTCCTCTTGACATCTTGAAAAAGCCCTCAACATCTGTATCCAGACCTTTCTGGAGAGTCCTCCTCTATTTTTGGTGGCCAGTGAAGTGGCACTGAACATCCTAAGGCATAAAAGCCTCCTTACCCAGAAGACTGTGCTTGGAGCTCTCCAGGGTGCTGGAGAACTTGTTTGGCTTCTGAGTAACCTGCATCTTGGAGAAGGAAATGGCAACCCACTCCAGTGTTCTTGCCTGGAGAATCCCAGGGATGGGGGAGCCTGGTGGGCTCCCATCTCTTGGGTCACACAGAGTCGGACATGACTGAAGTGACTTAGCAGCAGCAGCAACCTGCATGTATCTATATCACCTACAACAATGATTTAGTCTATTTCACACCCAATTCTTCTGGGTCCTGTTCTCCTAGTAGGACCTTACTAACTTGCCTGCCAATATTGTGCGATGGTGAAAACCAGTCTTGACCTGTGTCCTTTGTGTTCCTTTGCATTCTCTGCCAGATATACCAGTCACCTCTTGATAGATTGTCCCCTTGATTAGGCTGTGTGCTTTCAAGTACATAAATATTTAGCAAGGACATCCATCCAAATCTCTAACCACACACCAAATGTTGCCCTTCTTGGTTGCTTCCAGAGGACCTGGGAAAGAGATAATGGATGATTCAGTGAGGTCTACCCTTTGCTAGAGATCTTTCCCAAAGATCAAGAGCGTGTGTGTTTCTATGTTCTAGTGAAAAAGATCCAACAGCCTGATCCTTCCTTCATTTTGGAAGGAATTCTGTGTGTGCGTGTGTATGCACACACATGTGTAGGAGGGAACAGGGAGAATTCTATAGCAAATTCCATAGTGCTATACCATTACACTGGCCTATCTGGATGTATAATAATCCTCCTACTTCCTCAACTACTCAGAGTCCAGCAGTAAAATGCCCTACACAATCCACACCCTGCCTATAATAATGAGCCACCCCTTTCTAAAAATGAGCACAAAGTGTGAAAATTGAGTGTTTGAAACCAAAACTAATTATCTCAAATTACTACCTTCAGTCAGTCACTTTCAGGGCTGTTTAATTAGCAGTCAGCATCATGTTTAGGATTAATTAAACAGGTGTAAAGGGTATATAAAATAAAAGTGCACATAAGAAATGGTTGTTTGAATAATTAGGCAAAGGACTTTCTCCCCAAAGTCTGAAAGAATTTTCTCTTTGCTGATCAATGTGTAGAAAAGTAATGTGAGAGTATGTGTTTGTATTTTCATTCGTTCAATTCATGCTATGTATTTATATTCAGCCTACAATAAGGCGTCTTGAATACTGATCATATTTCAAGACATCTTTTCAAGCTGTCATGGAGTAACATCTCATTTTTACTTTATTGTGGCCGACCACTAAGCACTGGCTCATGAAGCAATTTAATTTCTGTGTTGGCATCCTCAATATTTCCACTGCCTCAAATTAAACCCCTACTGGCAACTGAAGTGGGAATTTTTTTTTTTTAACCTGGGATTTTTTTTTCTTTTTTCCTACACTGAATCCATTCTAACTAATCCTTTCACTCTGGATATTTCAGTTTCCAGAAACAGAATAACAACAAAAAATGTGGTGAGAGAGGCATAGAGGAAAAAGAGGGAAATGAGAGGGAAAAGGAGTGTACTAAGAAAACAGGTGTGGAAAGCATTCTGCATCAGTTC
The DNA here is from genome assembly GCA_006410635.1 of Cephalophus harveyi. NCBI lineage: Eukaryota > Metazoa > Chordata > Mammalia > Artiodactyla > Bovidae > Cephalophus > Cephalophus harveyi. The sequence goes on along the minus strand of SJYT01007040.1, from coordinate 55,082 downwards.
ACCCTTCACAAGATGTACATCCCTTGTAAACCTCTGTTAACTTCCATTTGCCCATTCAAAGGGTAATATCCCAACTCATCAACCTGGCGCCTGAAGCGCTGGTATCAGACACTGCCCCACCCTCCTTCCCAGCTTCATGCCTTCACTGTCATCCCAGATGATGCCTGTAGTCCTGCCCAGGCTGCTTCTGTGAAGAGAGACACCTTCACCTTCTGCACAGATGGAACATCCAGCTCAAAAGTTGGCGATTAACATACACACACTACCATGTATAAAACAGACAACCAACAAGGACCTACTGTATATCACAGAGAAATTACTCGATATTCTATAATGACCTATAATGGGAAAATAATCTCAAAAAAAAAAAAAAAAAAGAATGAACGTATGGGTATGTATAACTGACTCACTTTGCTACACCTGAAACTAACACAGTGTTGTAAATCAACTGTACTTCAAGCATCATTCCACCCATCGATCCATCCCCTCCTCCTCCCAGGAAGCCTTCTCTCAGGCAGAGCTGCCTTTTGCTGTCCCTCATCCCACAGTCTCCATCATCTGCCATAAGAACCACAATCATGTGCTGGCTTAGGAGTCCCACAGAGACAAAGTCTCTGTCTGACTTATTTGGTGTCACTAGTCCCTAACAGAGCAGGTGTTCAATGAATGTTTGAAAGCAATTAACTATTCAAAAACTATGGCAGGGATTTTGATACAGCTCCTTCCCAACAGCCCCCTACCTGACATTCCACCAAAATACCATGCGGGCTCTTCATTTGTCCTTCTCGACCCTTCTCGATCCTGCTGTATGTCCTAGGAGGCTGCTTGGTGACTGTCTCACCCGGGCTCCCTAGCCTCAGGCTTTCCGTCAAATTTGCCCAGTGGTGGGCACCTCCAGGAGGTGGGAAGGCAGGAGAAGACAGCAGTCAGAGCACTGACGCCTCCATTTCTTTCCCTCACCCTGACTTGGTGTTTCTCCACCTGAGTCCTCACCGGCCTCTGAGGCCCTCGCCAGGGGCCTGTGACGAGTCACCGTCCTTGGACCTCCAGGTCTTCCCACAGTTGCTGGTTCCTGAGCATGCTCCATCCTGACTTGGGGCCTTTTCCTGGGCCCACACCTTCTAAATGGTCCTTTTATTAACCTCTCTTCTATTATCCCATGAGTGTGCTGGAAGCCCACCAGTCTACCCACTCTTCCAGGTCTCTGGGGAGGGGACACCCACTGCCCTGCCTCCCCAACCTCAGCCCTGCCACAGCCTCCTAACCCTTCTCCATCCGCTTCCCCTCCCAGCCTCCTCCACCACCGTTCTTACAGGATGTTTTCCTTCCCTTTCTCTTTCAGTGCCTTATGGCATCAAACTGCATCATTTTTAAACACCTGTCTTTTTGCCTTTTTTCCTCTCTTATTTTCCTTGTGCTGAGGTTTCATAAGAATATGATGGGTGCCTAAAATAAGGCCATGTATCCATTACCCAGACAAAGCATATTTGAGGCAATTAACTGTACAACTCAAAATACCCATGACCATACCCCTCTTTTAAAATTGGTTAAAGTTTCTGTATAACATAAGGAGCTCAGCTTGGTGCTCTGTGATGACCTAGATGGGTGAGATGGGGTGGTGGTTGGAGGGAGGCTCAAGAGGGAGGGGATATATGTATATTTATGGCTGGTTCACATTGTTGTATGGCAGAAACCAATACAAGATTGTAAAGCAATTATCCACCAAATTAAAAAAAATTAGCTTCCACTTTTTTGATAATTGTTTTTATCTCCACTATATTTATACTTCACTCAGAAAGAAGAGATCCCCACCCCAACCTTACTCCTCTTGGGGAGTTCCAGAGTATATGTCTCCTCCCTAGACCTCTATCTCTTATTTATTTTCCCCAAAGGGGAGGAGAATCTGAATGAGAAGTCAGAGTTCTAAGTATACTGAGCAAGAGTGGATCACACTCTGCCTTCATTCTCAACATAGCCACACACAGCCCAGGCTTAGGCAGAAGCAGGTTCCAAGAATGAACTGTGGTGTGGGAGAAGGAGGCACCATTCTGACCTCAAGTCCATGCTGAATTCTTTCCAATTCTGTTCTTAACAGACAGACATGCACCTGGGAAGTTATTTGGTGTTTGCCCAGCTGTGACTAAAACCAATTACTTGATCCACATTTAGCTAGATAGTCTGTGAATCTTGGACCGACAGAATAATCCAAAAGTTTAACATAGATCTCAAGGAGGTAAACTTCTATTTCAAAAGAAATTCATGTATAGTTTCTTAGATATTTTGCTTAAAATAGCAAACATATATTTTTTTTTCTTTTTAAATAGAAGTTGGCAGATATTAGTGTCCTCTAGTGTCTGTTTTCTACTTCTTGCAGATAGAACCCCAAATTTTTACGTAGGACTTGGCCACTTAGAAGAAAACTACATTTCCCAGCCTTCTTTGCAGCTACGATCTTTAGTATAGTGGTGAGTGTAACTTCTGAAAACGTATCCTTAAAGGGAAAGAGCAGTTCTTTCTCATGCCCCGTCCCTTCTTCCTGCTGGCCAGAATTTGGACATAATCAAATGTTCAATTAGCCATCTCAGGCCATCACCTAGGGATGGTAAAACAAAACAGCACACCCTAGTCCAATCCACTGTGATATCTGATTCCTAAAACCACGTGATTATGGTCTTACTACTTCCATTCCTGCCCTTCTCAAATCCATTCTACACAAACAACCAAACTGATTTTTTTTTTTTAATCAGATAAAATCAAAATTTTGCTGAAAGCCCTTCATTTCCCCCAGTGATATTCAACTAAAGCCTAAGCCTCTATTCACAGGATCCATGACTCGGCCTCTGACCTCCTTTTCCCCTCTCTCACTTGACTCACTAGATTCTTTTCTGTTCCCTGGCCCAGCCAAACCCTATTTCTTCCCCAAGCCTCATGCCGATTGCTTTCTACACGTTCTAGACAGGGTTGAGAATGTGTACAGCTTCCTCAGATGAACTGTGCCTCTCCCTGTTGAAGTCAGTGAATCTAATTCCACATGACTGGCAGGGTGAAACGGGATGTTACTGAGATATAAAGGGGCCAAGAGGCTTTTAGGCACCATATATACTCTTTCACAGCATAATAAGATGGCAATTCCCCTTCAGTTCCCTTTTAAATGTTCCCTGCTGTTTGCACATTAAAATTCTATGGTAAGTTTTAAACTTTCTGTGACTGCTCAAAATGACATGCATTTCATGTCATTTCTCCCAGTGCATTTCTCCCAGTGCATTTCTCCCATGTGCATTTCTCCCACGTGCATTTCTCCTAGTTTCTGGCTTGCCAAAGATCCACGAGGAGCCCAAGACACCCTTAACAAGCAATGAGTCCTAAAGCACAGCTCAGGGGAAGTCCCTCAGGATCATAGGAAATGTAAGTCTTCCTGCAAGAAACTCACATACATCTGAGAACAGATTTGCAGACAGAAGACAGTTTAAGACCTGAGTCACCCACATCTTCACCATCAGTTACCAACAAGGTTTTCGTGCTTTTTCATCTCTACAAACAACCTCATCCATTGATCGTCAACCTCAGTGGTGGAGGAAGTTGGCGGGCTGTGTTCTTAGTGCCATTCAATAATGTCATTGGTTTTCTCCAGTGAAAGATCAGCTTGAAGCGGTGCTCTTCCTCAGGGGGTAGTGCTTGCCTGAGCACTTCCTCAGTGATGCTGCTCTTAGGAACAGCTGCCATTGCTATGACAGCTTCCTGCCATCTGGTCTTGGGATGGATTTGTTGCTGCCGCAGAACCTGATCCAGAAAAGCATGATTATAGCCATCAGCTTTGTCTTTTCAGACTTGACTATTCTCTGGTACTAAAACTACTAGTTGCTTGTGGCCAAACATGAGCATATAATCAGAAATTGGATAAAAATGAGGAGCCAGAGCTAGGAGTTCAGTTCAGTGTTGACCTTCTCCTCCTTATGCTGCCCTGAGCTTTCATGTGCCTCTCAGCTTCATGAAAATGAAATGAGAGGGAAAAGGAGAAAGAAATGTGGAGCCCACATGCAGAGAAATAAAGAAGGATGACTATCCTGAGTTTGTTTTTGAAACTCTATTACTCTCCCAAACCAGGACCTGCTCAAAGAAATCTTACCCACACAATGGATAGAGAGCAAGCTTCCTATTGGTACAAGTTAATGCCAAATGTGAAATGAGTCCATGACCATCGTCTCAACTGAATCTTCGCCACTGATTCAGAAAAGGACATTAGCTGTTGTGCTCTGATGCACGGTGTGCGTATGTGTATGTGCGTGCGTGCTCAGTCGTGTCTGGCTCTTTGCAACCCCATGGACTGTAGCCTCCCCGGTTCCTCTGTCCATGGGGTTCTCCAGGCAAAAATACAGGAGTAGGTTGCCATTTTCTTCTCCAGGGGATCTTTTCAATCCAGGGATTAAACTTGTGTCTCCTGTACTAGCAGGCGGATTCTTTACCACTGAGCCACCTGGGAAGCCCTCGATGCATGGTGGGGCTTAGAAATAGAAAAGGAGAGGCGGCCTTTTGAAATGGGAAATCGTGGAGGCCACGGAGAGAGAGAATGATTTCACTGTGGTGTGATGTTATCCACCTGCCCAACATCAGCTCATTCAGAGTGAACAAAATCTATCTACACACGCACACTAAAAGGGCCTGTGGTCAGTCAACACAGCTGAGTATAGAGAGATGGTTCATACATTTAAAGTCACGACTGTAATTCTGTTATGAGCCAGGATACAGAACTTACCTCTCACAACACCCATAACCAAGCCAACCAGAGAAGAGAGAGACAGTGTCAATTCATTCTCATTATTAGATAAAGAATTCAAACATGGTTTCCTGCTGATGCTGAATCTGAAATTTCAGAGGCAAATATGAAGACCAAGTCACAGGAGGCACACTTTCTTTAAAACATGAAGAATGCAATTTTGTACATATGTATACACCTTTTTTAAACTTTCTGTGACTGCTCAAAATGACATGCATTTCATGTCATTTCTCCCAGTGCATTTCTCCCAGTGCATTTCTCCCATGTGCATTTCTCCCACGTGCATTTCTCCTAGTTTCTGGCTTGCCAAAGATCCACGAGGAGCCCAAGACACCCTTAACAAGCAATGAGTCCTAAAGCACAGCTCAGGGGAAGTCCCTCAGGATCATAGGAAATGTAAGTCTTCCTGCAAGAAACTCACATACATCTGAGAACAGATTTGCAGACAGAAGACAGTTTAAGACCTGAGTCACCCACATCTTCACCATCAGTTACCAACAAGGTTTTCGTGCTTTTTCATCTCTACAAACAACCTCATCCATTGATCGTCAACCTCAGTGGTGGAGGAAGTTGGCGGGCTGTGTTCTTAGTGCCATTCAATAATGTCATTGGTTTTCTCCAGTGAAAGATCAGCTTGAAGCGGTGCTCTTCCTCAGGGGGTAGTGCTTGCCTGAGCACTTCCTCAGTGATGCTGCTCTTAGGAACAGCTGCCATTGCTATGACAGCTTCCTGCCATCTGGTCTTGGGATGGATTTGTTGCTGCCGCAGAACCTGATCCAGAAAAGCATGATTATAGCCATCAGCTTTGTCTTTTCAGACTTGACTATTCTCTGGTACTAAAACTACTAGTTGCTTGTGGCCAAACATGAGCATATAATCAGAAATTGGATAAAAATGAGGAGCCAGAGCTAGGAGTTCAGTTCAGTGTTGACCTTCTCCTCCTTATGCTGCCCTGAGCTTTCATGTGCCTCTCAGCTTCATGAAAATGAAATGAGAGGGAAAAGGAGAAAGAAATGTGGAGCCCACATGCAGAGAAATAAAGAAGGATGACTATCCTGAGTTTGTTTTTGAAACTCTATTACTCTCCCAAACCAGGACCTGCTCAAAGAAATCTTACCCACACAATGGATAGAGAGCAAGCTTCCTATTGGTACAAGTTAATGCCAAATGTGAAATGAGTCCATGACCATCGTCTCAACTGAATCTTCGCCACTGATTCAGAAAAGGACATTAGCTGTTGTGCTCTGATGCACGGTGTGTGTATGTGTATGTGCGTGCGTGCTCAGTCGTGTCTGGCTCTTTGCAACCCCATGGACTGTAGCCTCCCCGGTTCCTCTGTCCATGGGGTTCTCCAGGCAAAAATACAGGAGTAGGTTGCCATTTTCTTCTCCAGGGGATCTTTTCAATCCAGGGATTAAACTTGTGTCTCCTGTACTAGCAGGCGGATTCTTTACCACTGAGCCACCTGGGAAGCCCTCGATGCATGGTGGGGCTTAGAAATAGAAAAGGAGAGGCGGCCTTTTGAAATGGGAAATCGTGGAGGCCACGGAGAGAGAGAATGATTTCACTGTGGTGTGATGTTATCCACCTGCCCAACATCAGCTCATCCACAGTGAACAAAATCTATCTACACACGCACACTAAAAGGGCCTGTGGTCAGTCAACACAGCTGAGTATAGAGAGATGGTTCATACATTTAAAGTCACGACTGTAATTCTGTTATGAGCCAGGATACAGAACTTACCTCTCACAACACCCATAACCAAGCCAACCAGAGAAGAGAGAGACAGTGTCAATTCATTCTCATTATTAGATAAAGAATTCAAACATGGTTTCCTGCTGATGCTGAATCTGAAATTTCAGAGGCAAATATGAAGACCAAGTCACAGGAGGCACACTTTCTTTAAAACATGAAGAATGCAATTTTGTACATATGTATACACCTGAGAAGGAAATGGCAACCCACTCCAGTGTCCTTGCCTGGAGAATCCCAGGGACAAGGGAGCCTCGTGGGCTGTTGTCTATGGGGTCGCACAGAGTCGGACACGACTGAAGCGACTTAGCAGCAGTAGCAGCAGCATACACCTGAGAGTAGACATATGCTTTACACAATGTCATATCTTGGTTTTTGTAATTCACTTGGATATATTCTACTGAGTTTTGTGTGCATGCTAAGGTCGCCTCAGTCGTGTCCAATCTTTGTGACCCTATGGGCCATAGCCCATCAGGTTCCTCTGTCCATGGGATTCTCCAGGCAAGAACACTGGAGTAGGTTGCCATTCCCTTCTCCAGGGGATCATCCCAATCCAGAGGTCAAACCCACATCTCTTGCATCTCCTGCACTGGCAGGCAGGTTCTTTACCACTAGCACTACGTTTTGAAGGGTGCATTTATCAAGGGTACTGTAATACTTCTTCAAGGGTACTGTGTGAGTCTGGGAAGTGAAAGAAACAAAGAGTACCCCTTGAATTTGGGTAATTTAGGGAGGTTAATAAGGGGGCTATTTCCAAGGCAGAGGCAGTTTAGAGGGAGAGCAGTGGAAAGCCAGTCAAGTCAGAAGAAGGCAGCTACTACCCTTGCACCCTAAAAACCAGAGGAGGGAGCAGTTATAGAAGCCAGGAGGAGTCACAGACAGATGCCATCTGAGAGGAGCAGTGACCTCTCCCCTAATCCCTGGAGGGGAGGGACACAACCAGCCCCTAGCAACCCCACCTGGAGGGAGCCAGGAAATTATATCCTGAACTCTCTGCCCTCCCTGACTTCCTGCTGGCTCTCCCCTTGACCGAATCCACTAGAAACCAAGGAGACAAAGAACCAGTTGACATTGTTTGGACAGAGTTTCCTCCTAGGAGAGAGAAGAGACCAAACAAGAGAGAAGGTGGACGGGCTAGGCAAGCAGAAGCCATCCATCCCCGGTCTCATTCATCACTGAACATCAGACATTTGAAATAAATTGACAAATGGTGCTGCAGATATGCAGTTTCCTATGTTATATTCCATGTTGTTTTTTTTTAACTTGATATTTTCAAATACTTTTGGCAGATCATCTGCATTAGGACATTTTGGTTTGGCTACTGGGAATTCCAACCCTAAAATTAGGCCAATTAAGTTAGCATTATCTTTTGAAAAATATGTAAGGCTCTGATTTAAAAAAAAAAAAGAATTGTAATGGTTTTAATCAAATTGGTAATGATATTTTACTTCTAACCTGTTTATTTAAAATGAAAGACAAGCAATCCACGAACATGAAAGAATTTACATACAAACAACCATAATTATATCCTATAAGATTAATAAACTTTTATTTTACATCTGCTAATTACTTTTTACAATGAGAAAGCACAGCAGCTCCTGGGGGAAAGAGTGATTATAATCTATCAAGTCACTAGTAGTGTGGAAATTTTTAAGCCTAACTACCCTGCATATATTCATTCAACAGTTCTAAGAGCAAATTAGATTTAAAACCTTCACTTTTGGGGGAAGGAACTTTAACATTTCAACTAACTCTATAGTTCCTCTAGTTTATGGTTTCTCCTGATCTTCAATTTTCCCTTATTTTTTTTAAAAAAAGTGAACACCATTTTTTTTTCTAATTTTTGCACATTTCAGCATGCTGTGATTTTTAGAAAATGATAATCAGTGCATGTGCAGTATCAAACACAAATTAAAAAGGTTAATTCAATACACACACTTTTTCTGGTTAGTGGTTAAATTAAATTTAATGTCTTTTTAATGGTTACTTTTTGATTAATTCAGTCAACAAATTAGTTCCCACTATGTGCCAGACTCCATGACAGGCTCTGGGGAGAGGGCTGTAAACAACACATGGTCCCCCCGCCCCCATGGAGCATATGGTCAGATGGAAAAGACAGGCATTAAGTAAACAATCACCCAAATAAACATTTAACTGCAACTGTAATAACTGCTGTGAAAAAGAAGTAGGGGCTGCTAAGAGTAACGGAGTAACTCATCTGGAGGGAGTGGGGGTAGGGAGGTGTTGGGCAGGCTTCCTTAAAGAAATGACATTAAGCTGACACATGAAAAATGAGGGAGAAAAGGAAATGAACACTGAACACCATCCACAGATGGCCTCTCACTTCAGCCTTCCTTCAGATGTGTAAACCACCCAATTTGTACAAGCGAGGAGGATGGGCAGTCGACTGACAGGTGCTTCATTTTAGAAACCTACCACAGGCAGAATAATATTAAATCAAAGACCACCGCTCCCCCATGCTTTTTACACAGACTATTTTTAACGAATACACGTCTAATTGGGGTTCTCAGAACTATTTGAGAAAGTCACTAATTATCGGCAGGAAATTGCATTATGTTCTCATAGATCCTCAGGTGTGCAGGGGTCCAGAATGAACAAAGGAATGGATAGGTGGACGATGAAAGAATGACTGAATCCAGCAGAAACTAAACCCATAGAAAAGAAACAATTTTAACACAAGAACCCAGAAAAATAAATAAATGTATACTTAATATTACTTACAAGCTCAAATATATGTTTACTTATGAAAGTTTTTAAAAGGTGACGGAAAATTAAAAAGGGAACTCTATTTTTACTCAGGCAGTGAAGGCTTTGGGATAGGATTGCAAAAGACACGAGAAGCAGGTTAGAAGTAATCAGGAGAAGACTTTTTTTTTTTTTGCTTCCAATATACATTTTCAACACCTCTCAGGAGGAGAAAACAGAAGTAAATGGCTCTGTCCACTTCTGAAAATTCTGCTCAGTCCAGGATTCCAGAGTAAAAGATGCTTCTCTGATACCTTCTCAACAGTATTCAAGCAGTTTGGGATTTCAAAATAATATCTATCTCTGTGTGTGTGCGTGCTAAGCCTCTAAATCTTCTTTTAAACAAAACAATTTTCCAATGAGTTCCTTAGGACAGGGAAAATTTTCTCTAAAGAGGTTTTCTTACATGAGTACAAAAAAACGATCAATTATGGCTTGTTATATTAGAAAAATTGAAACAATGGTGTGGCACTTTCTTAACATCATTTGCTAAATCACTTAAAAATTTAACTCTTTCCCCCCACTCATCCCCCTCACTGCTGACTTCACACCATCACCTGGCATTTAATTTTCCTCTTCTGCTGATTTCCTTGCTGTGCAATCGCCACTGTGGTTCAATTCCCCGCCCCTCTTCCCCCAAGCATGTCAGCACTCGAACATTAAAAAATAAAAAGTTAGTAATTATAACCAACAAATTGAAGTCAATAAAACTTAAGCTAGAAAATATTCCATTTAGACTGGCATTATGCTACTCAATAATACATGATTTGAATCTTGAAAAAAGGCCTGATGTTGATAAGGACATTTGTCTGTGCAAATAAGTTTCTCAGATGATAATTTCTTAGATTTTCAGTGATTATCCACCTTGACTGATATTATGGTATCTGACTGATCCTTTATCCCCCAGCTGGCATCCTTCAGGGACTGATTCTGAACACTAAACACCACTAGAAATTTTCATTTCCTTGATATTGTTTAAAGGGGTGAGCTCATATTACAAGAGGGTACAGATGATGTTAAAGGTCTTAGAGATCCATTTACAAAGGGGGGAAAAATAATCTGTGTCCAAAAATGATAGCCAACTTCATAAATGACCATCACTGGATAACAGGAAAAATGGATAAAATAATATAGATTTCATTATTCCACTCCACACTGGAGAATATGTCAAGCCCACATTCCTCTGACAAACATTATTTCATCATCTTAGTGCCCAAAAGGGCATCATGCTAATTCTCCCCAAAGTGGACTGATTAGCTTTGCTGCTCATCTCTGCCCCATCTACAGTCTTTTTTTTTTTTTTTTTTTTGAGAAGCCCAGCTTACTAGTGTCAGATCCCATCTACGCACCTAACTTATGAAACATTATGTGTGCCTGTATGTGTGTTCATATGTTTGATTGGTTTTGTCACCATTTCTTTAACATGTCATATTGACCAAGAACTATGCTATGTGTTCCGTCCCCATTTACAGAGGAGAAAACTGAGATATGAAGAAGTTACGTAACCTTTTTTAGACTGAATAATTTGTGAATGGCAGAATGGGATTCAAATCCAGGCAGTTTGACTCTCAGCTCATCTTGTAAACACCTCTGCTCTCCACTGCCTCTAGTCCACTTTTTAATAATATTTTTTTTTATGTGGACCACTTTTAAAGTCTTTCTTGAATTTATTACAATATTGTTTCTGTTTTATGCTTTGGTTTTTGGGCTGAGAAGCAAGTGGGATCTGAGTTCCCCGACAAGGGATCGAACCTGCACCCCTTGCATTGGAATGTGGACTCTTAACCACTTAACCAGGGAGTCCTCTTGAGAATCCTTTGGACTACAAAGAAATCAAACCAGTCAATCCTAAAGGAAATCAACTCTAGATATTCACTGGAAGGACTAAAGCTGAAGCTGAAGCTCCAATCCTTTGGCCACCCGATGCAAAGAGCCGACTCATTGAGAAAGATTGAAGGCAAAAGGAGAAGGGAGTGGCAGAGGATGAGGTGGTTAGACAGCATCACTGAAACAACGGACATGAGATTGAGCAGACTCCAGGAGATGGTGAAGGACAGGGAAGCCTGGCGTGCTGCAGTCCATGGGGTCACAAAGAGTCAGACACAACTTAGCAACAAAACAACAACTCCTCCTTCTGGTCACATACAGGGTCTCTCAGGGTCACATGTCATGGTTCACCGGGAACTTGGACTCCACCAGCCATCATCATATAGACCATCATAGTGAAAAGGAAATACTAACATCAACTATCAGCAAATATTTTCTCCCCCTTTGGTTTCAATCAGTTGCTACAGTTCCTTATGGGATGAGGGCTTTCTAGTTCAGCTGGGTACCAGTTTATTGGTCAGAGACAGTGTTGGCACACAGGGCTTGGAAAGGTTGAGAAGCAATCATACAGGTCCAAAAGGGGAGCCAGAAGTAAAAGAGTATTATTGATGTCCCAGGGCGAGAGAGAGCGTGTGCAAACACAAGAGGGAGTAGGCAGCAGAGGCAGAGATCACAAAAAGTGGAAGGAGACTGAAGGCTGTTCCAGGCAGAGAAGAGAGCCTTTGATAGAAAAAACATATAAAAGAATATGCTTAGGATGCTATTTATAATAGCTAAGACATGGAAACAACTTAAATGTCCATCAACAGAGAAATGGATAAAGAAGAGGTAGTACATATATACAATGGAATTTTAGCCATAAAAAGAATGAAATAATGCCATTTGCAGCAACGTGGATGAACCTAGAGCTTACCATACTAAGTGAAGTAAGTCAAGCAGAGAAAGACAAATACATGATATCACTGATATGGAGAATCTTAAAAAATCATACAAATGAACTTGTTTACAAAACATAGACAGACTCACAGACTTCAAAAGCAAGCTTATGGTTACCAAAAGGGAAAGGTGGGGGGAGGGATAAATTAGGAGTTTGGGATTAACATATACACACTACTATATATAAACTAGATAACCAACAAGGACTTACTGTATGGCACAGGGGACTCTACTCAATATTCTGTAATAATCTATACGGGAAAAACTATGAAATAAAGAATATATGTATATATGTAACTGAATCATTTTGCTGTACACTTGAAACTAATGCAACACTGCAAATCAACTATCAGTTCAGTTCAGTCGCTCAGTGGTGTCCGACTCTTTGCAACCCCATGAATCACAGCACGCCAGGCCTCCCTGTCCATCACCAACTCCCAGAGTTCACTCAAACTCACATCCATCGAGTCAGTGACGCCAACCAGCCATCTCATCCTCTGTCGTCCCCTTCTCCTCCTGCCCCCAATCCCTCCCAGCATCAGAGTCTTTTCCAATGAGTCAACTCTTCGCATGAGGTGGCCAAAGTATTGGAGTTTCAACTATACTCCAATATAAAAAAAAGTAAATTTAAAAAATAATAAAATAAAATTTTTAAAGAATATATGCTTAGGAAAATCAAACATTCCACTGGTCTTGGTACAGAGCATTTATAAACCCAGTTCAGTCTGGTTTTCTGTTTGTTTCTTTACTGTGTATTTGTTATTGGTTTTAACAATCATTTGTTAAGCACCTACTACATGCCAACACTCTTACCTAGCTTCAGTGAAAACTCATTTTCCCAGTTTTTCTCATAAATCTCTAAATCTTTTGTTGACTATTATTTCTTTGTTTCTTCCTTTAAATATTAGTATTCTTTAGGACGTGAACTAGACTCTCTTTTCACTTCACACCCACTCTAAATCTATACATCCAGACTCAATCTCTTTGCTAAGCTCCACCCAAGTCCTACTTATTTGAAATCTCCTCTTGAGTGTCCAACTGGTATACCAAAATCATACATTCAAAACTTATCTCATGTCTCCCAGCATAAACTGGAAGCCAACTGGTGCACCAAGGGTCTCAAGTCACAGCAAGTCAGTCACCTGGCTCTACATGTATGTGACTACTACACTCTTTATCATAACCACTTCTATTACATAGTGTTGAGTGTTTTCCATATTTAGCACACAATGCATGACTCTGATCTACTTTGGCCCTCATCTTTCCTATATTTTTCATTGGTCTGGTTAACCACCATAAATAAAGTTTTTTAAAAATAAAATTAAATTTAGGTCCAAAATTCCTTGAAAGGAAATAAAAATAACAAAAACAAAAACTATGTCATTTGTGTATAAAAGATATATTCACATTGCAAAAAAAAGTCAACTTTTCATCACTGACTACAGAAACTATACTCTAAAATCTTGCTGCTCAGGGTTGTCAGCAAACCTACAGCAGCGACATCACCCAGGAGCTTCTTAGAAATGAGCAAACTTCAGGCCCCACCCTAGACCTACTGAATGAGAATCAGCATTTTAACAAGATCTCCAGGTGGTTGGTATACACAACAAAGTTGGAAAATCACTGCTCTAGTCTAAAGCATTGAGCCCCACATCTTCTTTTGAAATGTTTTCATATCATATGCATTGCAAGGATGATTTTTGTAGATCTGAATGTTGCCATCATGTGGAGATGTAAAAGCTCTCTTTAGGTTCACTATGAAGAGTTGATACATTAAACCTGATGTTCCCTTCCCCTAGGGTGAATATTTCGTGATAGCTAGACATTTCTTTTCAAAAATACCCCATTGCTCAAAAATTGTAATTATATTTTAAGAGTATTATGTTCCACTTCTCTGCATCAAATTCTGGCATAAAGTTTATTTTTAGTGTCCTGGTAAATCTACAGATCAGTCAGTACGTCATGGTGAGTGTTGAGTCAGTAAGAGGCTTTTAAATATGTTTCTCACTTACTTGAAAATAACAGATGAGTTTTGGAAAAATTAGAATTTGACAAAAGCTATATGATTGAATGTCAAATGTGAGATGCAATGTACCTTGTCATCAATAAATTTCCCATAGTATCCATATACAGCTTGATAATCTATTAAAATATTTTAAATCTGCTGGTGGGCTGCCATCTCTGGGGTCTCACAGAGTCGGACACGACTGAAGAGACTTAAGGGCAGCAACAGCAACAGAAGGCCCATGAAAGATTTTTTTCTTTTTTTTTCCCTTTTGGGCCCTCCCCAAGAGCAATCAAGCCTGTATGCCCTGGAGAATAAATGAGATTTATTTTCAGAAGCCTTAGTTTACAGAGACTGTACAACTGAATTATCTAGAGGAAGAGGATCACCCAAAGTTTGAAGAGGAGGAAATGGAAATGGAGAAAGAGATGGTTTGTTCAGGACTTGGAATAATGGAGATCTTGATTTTTCTCCTTCCCAGTGCCCAGGAACCTCATCAAAGAGGTCCCTTTCCTATTCTTGCCATGGAAGAAATGGAGTCACTGCCTTTAAATAACCCATGGGGATCATACTGAGCATCTCTACAGTGAACATCTCAATAGCACTGGAAACGGATTGAATTTCTTGACATATTAGTCAATGTGGCTCAGTGCCAGAGTTATGTGATACAGAAGAAAGTTTTTTGCACTTGGGTTTCGAAGATCAAATTCATGCCTAATGCCACTCTCTCTCAGAGGGCTGACTTGAAAGCTAAGACTCAAGGTTATACTGTTATTCTTTCACAGATGCTAGGAAAGCACTTTGTACATAGTAGATGTATATATTAGATGATTTGTGTAGTTGTCACTGCCTACTAGTGACAGTGAAACAACTCAAATCCCTGATTTTTAGTATCCACAGCCTACCTGAAAAATATGTGTGTGTGCTCAGTCACTCAGTCATGTCTGAGTCTTTGCAGCCCCATGGACTGTTAGCCCACCAGGCTCCTTTGCCCATGGAATTTCCCAGACAAGAATACTGGAGAGAGTTACCATTTCCTACTCCAGGGAATCTTTCCAACCCAGGGATCGAACTTGAATCTCTTGCATTTCTTGCATTTGCAGGCAGATTCTTTACCACTGCACCACCTGGGAAGCCCTACCTGATAAGAGCGCTTCTCCAAAGCTTCCCATATTTTTGGTGCTTAAGTGAAAATATACATTTCTTTTTTTATGAAGAGCTACGTACTTTTACATAAACCATAATTTAGATATATGAAGACATTTATTGTTTTTCCAATTCAGTCTAATTTTCTAAATAATTTAAACATGTAAATGTTTTCATAATGCTTTGCCCAATTATATGTAAATATCACTGGTCTCTCTTTTTTAAAAAGAAGCAAGAAACAAACCAAAAAAACCTTATAGGCACTTCTGCCTTTTAAAAAATACTATTTCAATCTCAAATGATGAGACTTATGTACTGCTATTGAAATGACCTTTATTTTTCCATCCGAAGGAATAAAATTTGAGAAAATTTAAAGCAGCTCAAGATGACATTTAAGAATATAATCAATCTCAAATTGAGATTGAATACTGAAAACATGGACTTTTCTTTTGTAAATAGAGAGTGAGACAACAAGTGGGACTCAAGGTGGCTTAAAGAAAAAAAAAAAGAAGGCATAAAGACAAACATACAAGAAGAAGAGGATCTGGAAAAGATGAAGGATGGGAGGGAAAGGTTTTCAATAAGTAATAAAGACATTATATGCAAGAGATGGAGCAAGAATAAGGTTAAGGATTGGATGAGAAACCAGAATTAGAAAAATAAAGCTAGAGATTGAGAAGAGGATGGGTAGAGACAGCAGTGAGGCTTGAGTACTGAATATCAGAAATAGTGAAAGAAACCTGAAAAGAGGAGAGAAATGGGAACATTTAGCAGAGGATGAAACAGGTGAAGAAGCCACTGCTTTCTCTCCAGTCTTCCACCCTTGCTAAGCGTAGTCATTGACCTCATCACCTGGCAGGCATCTTTCTGGACTGGTAGAGACTTGGTTCAGGGTTGTCTTATAAGGGAGCAAAACCCTATGGGGCCATCCTGGGACAAACTTCTCTTCCTGGATGCTCAAGTTCCAAAGAATAAATTTAATCAGATTAGTGAGAAAATTCAGAAACAAAGGAAAGCAGTCAAGCAAGAAAAAATAATAGTTTAGGTATTAAACAAAATCAAGTACCTTAAATTCCTCCTCAAGAGATATACATAATATTCTGAGCCATATTCTTTGAGCTGTTTTGCAGACACTGAAACCTCCACCAGGTGGAAGAAGCTAACTATAGACTGTACCATGACATATCCAAGAACTGGCCTCGAGGAAATGGGAACAAACTGGCCCCGGAACTCAAAGTGATCTGTACTCCCAACAGTCAAGATGACACTGATCAGACTAACATACAACTAATTTCAAGCTGTCAGAGATAACTGTGCTGTTCTGAATGTATACACCCCTGAAACTCCCCTTTAAAACCTCTTGACCCTGATCAGCAGTGGGGATTGGTTCTTTGAGTTATGAGCCCACCTTCTCCCCAGAATTTCCAGCTTCCTCTATAAAGCTGTATTTCCACTTACCCAACTCTTGTCTTCTCCGTATTGGATTCTTGAGCATTAGGCAGCTGAACCTGAGTTCAGTAATAGTCTCATTCCATCCATTCTAGTCTTCCAGGTCACTGAGTCCCTTTGTGACTAATCATCCCAGAGGTTGTAATTAAACATATCAGGACCTACACAAACTTAACTGCATTATAATGTTCATGGTTTCTGATTAAACATTACCGAATTTTCTGCAAAAATTCTTCAGATCTATGTCAATATACATGCATGCATGCTGAGTCACTAGTCATGTCTGACTCTTTGTGACCTCATGGATTATAGCCCACCAGACTCCTCTGTTGATGGAATTTTCCAGGCAAGAATACTGGAGTGGGTTGCCATTTCCTACTCCAGGGGATATTTCTGACCCAGGGGTCAAACCCACATCTCTTGTGTCTCCTGCACTGAAAGTGGATTCTTTACCATTGTGCCACCTGGGAAGCCCACGTCAATATTGGACACATATTTTTCAAACATTCTCTATGAGAAATGGAAACCATCACTGTCGTTAACTGATGGTTTATCTTGAACTTCCCTCCACCAAACCAACAAACCTGATTTTCTAGATACCCATTTTCTTTTCTTTCCTTCTGTTACAAGAAAATATATCACTTTTCCTATCTAAGGTCGAATCTCAACTCATGAATTGTACATGCAGCAGCCTTTTTGTTCCTGACACTACAGAGTATCAGCTCTCTCTCAAATCATTAACCTTATATCCTCAGCCAGATTCTTCCCACCAGCATTTCTATATACTCAAGGCTCTCCTATTGTAAAGAAAACATTTTTAAAAAAGAAAATAAATGAAATCATTTCTGGAAACTCTCATCCAGTTACAGCTCTCAAGGTAACTCTTATCTTCAGTATGGCAGTTCCTTAAAAAACTAAAACTAGATTTACTATCTATCAACCCTGCATTCCCACTCTTGGGCATATCAGTCAGTTCAGTCGCTCAGTCACGTCCAACTCTTTGTGACCCCATGGACTGCAGAACACCAGGCTTCCCTGTCTATCTCCAATCCCCAGAGCTTGCTCAAACTCATGTGTACCAAGTCAGTGATGCCATCCAACCACTTTATCCTCTGTTGCCCACTTCTTCTCCTGGGCATATATCTGAAGAAAAATGTGATCTGAAAGGATACACTGCAGTACAGTTTACAATACTCAAGGCATGGAAGCAATCAAAATGCCCATCAACAGATGAATGGATAAAGATGTGGCATAGGTGTATGGTGGAATATAATTCAACCATTAAAAAGAATGAAATAATGCCATTTGTAACAACATGGATGGACCTAAACATCATCATACTAAGTGAAGTACAGCAGAGAGAAGAGGACAAATATCATATATCACTTAAAGCAGAATCTAAGGAAAAAAATTATGCAAATGAACTTATGTGTAAAACAGAAACAAACTCACAGACTTCTATAGAGAACAAACTTATGCTTACCAGCAGGGAAGGGAAGGAGGAAAAGGGATAGATTAAGAGTTTAGGGTTGCCATGTACATACTGCTATATTTTAAATAGATAACCAACAAGGACCTACTGTACAGCACAGGGAATTCTGCTCAATATTCTATAATAACCTAAACAGGAAAAGAATGTGTGTGTGTGTGTATGTATATATATATACAACCCTGGGATTTGATATATATATATATCAACCCTGGGATTTCTTTGGAAGGAATGATGCTAAAGCTGAAACTCCAGTACTTTGGCCACCTCATGCGAAGAGCTGACTCATTGGAAAAGACTCTGATGCTGGGAGGGATTGGGGGCAGGAGGAGAAGGGGACGACCGAGGATGAGATGGCTGGATGGCATCACTGACTCGATGGATATGAGTCTGGGTGAACTCCGAGAGATGGTGATGAACAGGGAGGCCTGGCGTGCTGCGATTCATGGGGTCGCAAAGAGTCAGACACGACTGAGCGACTGAACTGAACTGAACACACACACTGCTGCTGCTAAGTCGCTTCAGTCGTGTCCAACTCTGTGCGACCCCATAGGCGGCAGCCTACCAGGCTCCCCCCCTGGGATTCTCCAGGCAAGAATACTGGAGTGGGTTGCCATTTCCTTCTACAGTGCATGAAAGTGAAAAGTGAAAGGGAAGTCGCTCAATCGTGTCCGACTCTTAGCGACCCCATGGACTGCAGCCTACCAGGCTCCTCCATCTATGGGATTTTCCAGGCAAGAGTACTGGAGTGGGGTGCCATTGCCTTCTCCAATATACACACACACACATACATACGTAAAAAAAAAAAAAAAAAAAAAAACCTTTTAATTTAAAAAATAAAATTCTGTACTTAAATAAAAATTGTCCAAACATACCACTCCGTTGTCTGACCTCCCACTCTCTCCTCAGCATCAAAATCTAGCTTCTGTCCCAGTGCTCTCCCAAAAGTGCTCTGGGCAAGACCACTCAAACTTTTCATGTCACAAAACGCAGTTGGCAACTCTCAGTCCTCCTTTCATCTGAACCGGCATCATTAACATTTTGATAACAATTATGATGAAAATCTTAACAATACCTTCCCTGGCATCTGCAACATGCTCTCCTAGTTTTCTCTAATCTTTCTAGATGATGCTTCTCTGCCATCTCCTCTGGTTCATCTTCCTCTGCCTGGGATCTGAAAGTATAATTCCCCAAGGCCTAACCCAAAGCCCAGTTTTCTTCACACGCTTTCATTCTCACAACTGATAATGTCCAGTGGCTTCAGGACTCTGATCCCCTTCCATACTGCTCCAATTCCCAAAAGTATCTCTTCAACTCAGATTCCCTCTCTAAAATGCAAATCTAACACCAGCTGGATAATGGACTTCCACTTAGAAATTTCTAACTTAAGTTCAGTATGATCAAAACTGAATACACAGACTCATTTCCAGCCATGATAAAATAATTGGGACTAGAAGTAATCCTTCACATACACACTGTAAACAACTAGAAAAACTGAACAAAATATATGAAATGATTACTTTAGAAAAGAGACCGTTCAGGACTGAGATCACTGAGAAAAGGAAACAAGCAAGGTGGGTCCTCTGCCTGCCCTGGCGCTCTGTCTGGAGGCACCTTCTGGATCATGGAGCTGGGAGGGATGTCTTGAACAAAGCAAGGTGATCCCACTGAATTGAGAAAGCAAATTTCAAAGAAACTGAAGTGACAGTAATTTGTAGATCAAAGAACCAGGAAAAAGGAAGCTAAGGTGAGAAAAAGGTCCAGAAATCAGCACAGGTTTCCCCTTGACTCTGTTGCTAAGTACTAAGCACCTTGTTCACTTTAAGTGTATTATTAAATATAATTGTATTTGTCAATAAAACTGAAAAAAAGAAATTCATTTTGATTTAAAAGCATAGAGAAGTTAGCAGTAGGAAGATAAAAAGCATATACCAAAGAAATACTAATCATATAAAAGCTAAAATAGCTATGACTAGATAAGAAGAATTCAGAACAATGAATACTTTCTGAAATACAGACATTTCTTACCTGGATCTCTGGTGGCCTCTTGGCACATATTCTTGTGTCCTTCCTATATATTTCCCACACTTCACCCTAATGCAGACCTGATCATGGTAGCCCTTTATTTAAAAAACTGTACCATCCTTACCGTGATCTGGAAGGCCTTGCACGGCCTGGTCCCTACGTGCCTCTCTGACCTATTTCAATCACTCGGTAGGTCTCCGTACTCCAGCCACAATGGTCTTTCTTTCATTCCTCAAAGGGACATGTTTCTTCTCTCATCAAGACTTTCTCACTCTCTGTGTCCTGTGCTAATAAGCCCCTCCACCTAAATCCTTGTTCATCCTTCAGATCTCTGCTCAGACATCACATCCTTGGGGAAGCCCTCCCCACCCCTTTCCTCCAGCAGTTCAGAGACTCCCTGAAACAGCTGCTTATAACACTCTGAGTTTCTCCTCCAGAGTACCCACTTTAGCTGTAAGTGTATCATCATTTGTGTAATTTATTGTTAAATGTCTGTATCTCCTGTAGGGTTTCAGCTTCACAAGAACAGTAGTCCTGGGGAATTCCCTGGCAGTTCAATGGTTAAGGCTCCACGTTCTCACTGCCGAGGGTCCATGTTCAATCCCTGGTGGTCGTGGAACTAAAATCTCACAAGCCTCATAGCACAGCCAGAAACAACCACAACAGCAGTAGCCCTGTCCATCTTATTCAACAAAAATGAATAAATGAATGAACATAGCCTATGACCAAGAGCAAGTAAGACCAAGGAAGCCCACAGAAACAATAAAATCAAGTGTCAACAATGACCTTCACCGAGAGCAAGAAGTTTCTTTAATCACTGACATTTTGTTTCTAAAATGAGTCCAGAGGGACCCAGAACTCAGAGTAAAATAAACAAGCCTATAAAAGGTGAATGTCATTTTATCTTTAAGGGCTTATTCATTGTGATCTCTATGTTTTAAAATCTAAAATAGATGGATTCATTACCTGAATGGGACAATCTGCATCAAGAAGAAAAATAACTAAAATGAATGTAAATATACAGTGGTGCATGGATTCATAATATTATTCAGAAATTCATTGGCCACCACTGAGAGTTGCTTGGGCACTAAATCATTACACTAAAAATTGACAACAAACAGGGAAAATATCTATATTTAACTTGCCTTTCAGTAGTGCAGACAAATTAGTGAATGAGTTCTTTAATAGAAAAATTATATCTCATAAATGCAGAAGGAATAGTTTCTCTGATGACAATGTCCAACTTTGTTTTCTGTCTCTATTTTGACTTGGCCTCTCCACAGGACATTTCAAATAGCACAAAGCACATGGCAAAGTCAAGGGTAACTCTTTTACTTCCAAGGATCTTCCTTGCCAATGGATCAACAGGCTGAGGCATGGTTTGTATGATGAAACACTCAACACAGAGGTAAGTTTGGGGATATTGTGGGGGGAATGTTGAAAGCCAGTACAAAGCGTCTGTGCTTAATTTGGTAAGCGATGGGAAGCCACAGGAGGTTTTCTTTCTTAGTGACGGTGTGACATTATCAGAGCTGTGCTTTATAAAAATAAATCTGGCAGCATATATTAAAATAGACTAGAGAATGAAGGGACCGGAGGTGGGGAGAAAGTTGTGAAGTTATTTCAAAATTCAGGGAGGCTGTCATAACGGCCTGATGTGGGGTGATAGCAGTAGGGATGGCAGATTCAGGAGCCAGAGGGGAAGCATGATTTGACAAAGTCTAACAGTTATGATTAAAAAGGAAAAGTATAAATGTATGAAGTGATGCCCACAGTGCGATGATTAATAAATGACTTGTGATAATGATAATAATGACTGTCAGGATTCAGTTTGCAAGCTCCAAGCAGTCAAAAATTCACAAGACTGTTGGTAAAATAAAACGTTCAGTGATTAAGCAACACAATTGCATCAGAGTCTAACCAAATAACAGAAACCTTTTGAGCATTTAAAGCAGAACTACTATCGATATAGAGAATTCTGTTACACAGGTGACAGGAGAGGCAAAAACCCAGAGGACAGTGAGACAACCCAGAAATTAGTGCCAAGACGGAGCCACTAGCACACCTATGGCAGAGACAGGGATGGGAAGGAGGCGGGAGAGCCAGAGCAGGGGGCCAGGGTCACCCAGTGAAAGCTGAAACCTTGGCGAGCTAGGACCACTGAAGCTGAGGTTTCAGAGGAGACCTGGCTGCTGCCACAGATGATTTTCAAGGCAGAGACAGAAAGGCAGAAATAATCTGAAATCGTTCCCCTTCCCATCTGTCAACCTCCTAGCAGTGTTCCCCACTGACAAAGATCATCTGGGAGCCAGCTGACAGGGGAGCCAGGGAAATGCAGACTGTAGGGCGCCAGCCTCCTGGAATACAGGGCAAAGCAGAGGATGGATGAAGAATGGATATAAGAGCAGTTACACCTGCCAATACGGAAGGCTTAAGAGACACGTGTTCGATCCCTGAGTTGGGAAGATCTCCTGGAGGAGGGCATGGCAACCCACTCCAGTATTCTTGCCTGGAGAACCCCATGGACAGAGAAGCCTGGCAGGCTATATACAGTCCATAGGGTCACACAGAGTCGAATGTGACTATTGCAACTCGGCATGGCAAGGCATGGCACACTCAGGGCCAGCACAGTTCTCCAGATCAGGGTGAAAGCCTTTCAACTTCCAGCCCAAGTCTAAAGAGATATAAACATAAAATCAAGAAAATTAGGCAAATATTCTGTAACCTGAAATTTGAATTGGAAATGTCAGTGTACACTTGTGATTTCTTTTATTTTTAAACATCTATTTGCCAACTCTATCTATGAAGATTGCTAAATGCAATTTCAATGCAAGATTAATGCACTTTCCTGGCACACAGACTGTGGTCTCTAAATACCATTCCCCACTAAAAAAAAGCAAGATTCCTTCTAGGAATCACTGATTCTAGATATATAGCAAGATGAACCTGGGGAATCTCATTGAGCTAGAAAACAGCACTATCAAGAACTAAGTGCTGTGTCAAAGGACACCAGGGCCAATATAAAGAAATTACCACTGACCTAAGATGGAGCAAATTTCATCAAAAAGAATAATGAATGCAATAAGTTGGACATAAAAATATAATAATCCAAAAATAAATTGACCTGAATCTAATCAAGCTCTATATCAAATTACCAGTTTATATTAAATATAAAATAGAGCAACAAGTTAAATAACATGAGAAAGAAATCTATCAAATGCAAAAAGTGGAAATAGAGTAAAATATAAATGAAAGTGTCTCCAACAAATCAATGATATTAAAAAAAAAAAAGAAAAGGATAAGTCGTAAGAGACATATCAACCAAATGCAATTTGTAGACCTTGTTTGGATACTGATTCAAACAAACCAAACATAAAAGATATTTTTGAGAAAATGTGGGCTACTTGAATATGGATTGGGTCTTAGATGCTATTAAGAAACTACATTAATTTTGCTCAGAACAGAAAAGCATAACTTTTTTTTTTAAGATAAAGGATCTTAAGAATAATTTGTAGCTCTTCATCCAATAATGCTCAAAGTTGGCCTGTAGGAGCTGGATCTGAATATTAAGAAGTGGTTCCCATTGTAAAGCAACTATGTACCGTACTGTGCTAAGTCACTTTTGTCGTGTCTGACTCTTTGCAACCCTATGGATCTCAGCCAACCAGGCTCCTCTGTTCATGGGATTTTCCAGGCAAGAATACTGGAGTGGGGTGCCATTTTCCCCTTCCAGGGAATCTTCCCAACCCAGGGATCGAACCCACCTCTTTTGCATCTCCTGCATTGGCAGGCAGTTTCTGAAATGTAAAGAGCATGAAGATATTGATAACACAGTATGACTAAGAAACCTAAAAGCAATTATGCTCCAGTTAAAAAAAAAAGAAGTGGTTCCAAAGCTGACTGATTATCAGGATCACCTTAGGCAACTTTTAAAAATTCATATTCCCCGCTCTGGGGTGACACTAAACAGTCCTTCTGAATATCCAAAAAATCATCCAGCTTTGAATATCACACTGTAATGTCAGTGGGGCTTTTTGGAGGAAAGTCTCATGTGAAGGCCTTCAAGCTGAGTCATTTTTGTTTACACCATGATTTCTATACAACCTGGAAACCTGCCCTCTAAGCACAACGTTTATCACTCACTCTGACCAAAGTGATCTTGCTCTGAAAGTTCCTTTCAATGTAGTAAAATAACAGTAATAATATCTACTATTTGTTGTAAGTCTTCTAGGCACTTTAAGTATACTATCTCTAACTTTTGTAATGATCTTCTAAGGTGGATAGCATCTCTGTTATAGGTAAGAAAACTGAGACATAGAAAGTTAAATAGCTGTCCTTGGATTATAATGATGAAGGCTAAGGTTTGAGCTAGAATCAGTTGGATTCCAAAGATTATCTTCTTTCCATATTATATATAACTTCCCTAGGAATAGCAGGAAAAAATGTCCTACCATTTAGATCTTTAATATCTACATTCTTTTATATTTACATTTAGAATTTGCTCTTCCCTAATCAGCTTGTGGATGGCAGCTGCCACAGAAGACCCAGAAAAAGACTGAGCAATTGCTAATATTACTCATATGTATAGCAATAGCTAGTACGTGAGTGGAACAAAGAAAAAAACAGCAGGAAGAAAAAAACCCACATTAATTAAGATCCTATAATAACTGAATTATTAACATTAATCATATGATTTCAAAACAACTCCTTCTTTAGCACATCCAACCTGACAAATTGGAATTATTTCTTCCTAGAAATAAATAGACTGTATAAATGACCATAAGCATGTCAGAATTTCATGCATGATGCATTTCATAGCAGGAACCCAGGTAAAGTCAACATTTTCAAGCCCTGACATCTTTAATAAATCTATAAAATCATAGGTATAAACCAAAAAAATTATTATACTTTCAGTTGAAGAATAAATGAGACTTAATGCTTTTATTTACCTTTCTAGGCTGCAGCTATTTAGCTAACAGCTTTACTTTATGAAAAAGACATTCATTTCCTTTGAACTGCTTTCCCCCACATCAAAGCAAAAGTATTCAATATCTTTGCGAAACTAAATTGCTGGGCATAGACGCAAACTCCTTGTTCTTTAGTACAATTTTAACCATCAATTTATTACACACTGAAAAAAAATATTCTCATTGTTGGTTCACAACATTCAGCGTTCCCCAGCTGAGATCAGAAACTGACCTCCATACATGGAGAGCAAGGAAAGGCTGAAGAAAGACGCAGGCAATTCCAGATTGGTAGGTGACAGGCTTAACAAGCAAGGGAACTTAATATGAGTCTTGGCTTGAGCCCCTACTAGACAAGTAGATATCTGCATCATGCAAGACTGAAAAGTTTATATGGTGGCCTTAATGGGGTTCAGACACGTATTCAGCCCAGATGGTCTCAGTAACACAATACTCTCTCAAGGCTGCCTCCTTAGAACAGTTGCTAGTGTGGGAACAGTGGCCAGATGTCCATTCCAAAGACAGCGGAGGGAGTGAGGAGGCTTCAGTAGTCTGAGTCAAGCTACAGTTCACCTGGCGTTCACATCCTCTCCAAAACCTCCTCCAACACTCATACAAATTAAGTATTCAAAATAACCAAAAACCAAATTCCCAAATGCCTATGCTAAACTGCTAAAGACTTCCTTTCTCATCCTTATCCAGACACACCAAGGAACGGCTCTCCAATAGACTAAACTTCTCACTAAGTGAAAATCGCACACAGTAGGGTATTTAATTCCTGGCCACAGGAAACTAAATCAATGAGAGAATCAATCGGAGAGACTATTGTGGCAGCCAAGAATGCAGCTTTTTTTTTTCCCCTCTGACAGCATTTTGGTGGAGAGTTTATTTCTTCCTAAGCAACACTTGACATTCACCAAGATGACAGAAATCCTATGTTCCCTCCCCTCACACAGAGCTCCTTGGTGTAATGTGGAAGTTAAAAAGTTTTAGAATACATATACTTAGCACAAATCAAAATATTTTCCTAGAGGAATGCGTGTGTTTGTGAGTATCTTATTAAAGGTTCATTATTTTATTATTACTCCCAAAAAAGAGCCTGAGACAAGAACTTTGGGTGCAGGCAGCTTTTTCAAGTGCTGTTTCCAAAAAGCAGGAAGGAGTTAGGAAGTTGAGATGGAGAAGTTAAAGGATATATTATGACCTGATTACCACTATGGGGATCTGGAAGTCCACTCTGTAGGGGACCAACAAGAACTATATAAAATCTACGTTGGAATTGTCCTCAATGACAGGAATTCAGGACACTTATCTGTGGACTTCCTACTTCATTGGCTGAGGGTTCTGCCCAAGGCATTGATTCTCCCACTCCGTCTACACCAGAACAGGCTCCCATGGCTTTGGAGAAAGTCCTAAGCATTTAAAGTTTTAATAAGTTCACAGGTGATGCTAATGATGCTGGTCCTGGTACCACACTCTAAGTCCCCAAAGAAAAGTCTCATAGGTGCCCACAAAGCAGTCTGTCGTTGCAATCGCCTAGGGCGACTGTCCTGTCCTCCCTTCTGCACTGGCTCCCACCTGTGAATATCCATCCCCACCTACAAAGTCATAGAAGAATGCTCAGCACTCATGTCCCCGTGGTAGTACCCACCTCAAGAAAGCCAGTATCTCTCCTGTCCTGAGCCTCCTAAACTGCTTTCTCAAGTTTCCAGGACCAACTCAGGGACCCACTGTATCAGCTGGGATCCTAAGCAGATATTCTGATGCCCAGAATCATACAGTGTTACACAGAAACTTGCATTCTGTCAGGTCAAATCCAAACAAGAGACCAGAGACAACAGATATTATGCCACACCTTCATTAATTCTAGTCTCTTCTCTTCTCAAAAGCTCTACCCACAACCAGATCCCCCTCTGGTTACTCAAGACAAGATTTCTTAGAAATCACAAAGAATAGAAATTGACTTGGGAGGAAGACTGCAACATTTAATATTTGAGCTCCTGAACTCAGCCTGTGAAAATCCCTGTGTTAGCTTGTGTCCCTTTGTCTCTGTTTTCATTTGAAGTATAGTAGATTTAATATCTGTGTTGATTTCTGCTGTACAGCAGAGTGATTCAATTATACATACACACACACACACACACACACATATATATATATATACACATTCTTTAATGTTCTTTTCCATTATGGTTTATCATAGGATATTGAATACAGTTCTCTGTTTTTTACAGTAGGACCTTGTTTATCCATTGTATATATAATAGCCTACATCTGTTAACCCCAAATTCCCAATCCACCCCCCCAACCCCCTCCCCATTGGCAACCACAAGTCTGTTCTCTGTGTCTGTGAGCCTGTTTCATAGGTAGGTTCATTTGTGTTATATTTTAAATTCCATATGTAAGCGATCTTATATGGTTTTGTCTTTCTCTTTCTGACTTACTTCATTTAGTATGATAATCTCTCATTGCATCCATGTTGCTGCAAAATGGTATTAGTTTGTCCTTGTTTATGGCTGAGTGCTATTCCATTGTATATATGTACCACATCTTCTTTATCCATCCTTTTGTTGATCAACATCTTAGGTTGTTTCCATGTCTTGGCTATTGTGAATAGTGCTGCTATCAACATGGGGGTGCATGTATCTTTCTGAATTAGAGTTTTGGCTGGATATATACCCAGGGGTGACACTGCTGCATCATATGGCAATTCTGTTTTTAGTTTTCTGAAGATCTTCCACACTGTTTTCCACAGTGACTGTACCAACTTACAATCCCACCAACAGTGTAAGAGGGTTCCCTTTGCTCCACATTCTCGCTAGCATTTGTTATTTGTAGTTTTTAATAATGGCCATTCTGCCTGGTTTGAGGTGGTACCTCATTGTAGTTTTGACTTGCATTTCTCTAATAATGTGTGATGTTGAGCATCTTTTCATGTATCTATTGATCATATGCATTTCTTCTTTGGAGAAAGATGTATTTAGGTCTGCATTTCTCGATTTGGTTGTTTGTTGAGTTGTATGAGTTGTTTCTTTATTTTGGAAATTAAGCCCTTGTTGGTCACATAGTTTGCAAATATTTTCTCCCATTCCATATGTTGTCTTTCCATTTTATTTATGGCTTCCTCTGATGTGCAGAAGCTTTTAAGTTTGATTAGGTCCCATTTGTTTACTTGTCTGTTTTTGTGTTTGCTTTTGTGGGAAAGTGTTAGATCTGTCTGCTACTATAATTGTGGTG
This sequence comes from Cephalophus harveyi, assembly GCA_006410635.1. Lineage (NCBI taxonomy): Eukaryota > Metazoa > Chordata > Mammalia > Artiodactyla > Bovidae > Cephalophus > Cephalophus harveyi. The sequence continues at coordinate 26,711 of SJYT01007040.1, read as the reverse complement.
ATGGTATCAGTTAGCATACATCCAAACTCATCAAATTGCACACATTAATTATGTGCAGTTCTTTGTTTATCAAGTATACTTCAATAAGGCTATTTGTAAAAATCCCCTATTTGTAGTATATAATAGCACAGAAGCATTGATCCTCCTCCTCTAAAGTCTCAGAAATCTCTGAAGCAAGTTTTTGCATAATCATGGAATCAGTTATCTATTGCTATATGACAAACTAGCCCAAAGCTCAATGGCTTAAAGTGACAACATCCATCACAGCCATGAAACATTACATCATCCATTCCACTGTACTTAACTACTTTTAAGCTATTTTTAATTTCTACAGACACAGTTTTTATGTCTCTAGTCAAAAAGAGCAGTGGATTATCTGGGGTTGAACTGCGCTTTCCCAAAGAAGGTACACTGGAGTCCTATCTCCCATGACTTACCTCCTAGTACCTCAGAATGTGACCATATTTGGAGTTAGGGTCTTTATAGACATAGCAAAGTTAAAATGAGGTCATTAGGGTTGGCCCTAATCCAACATGACTCATGTCTTTATAAAGGGGAAATTTGAACACAGAGACAGACACACCTAGAAGGAAAATGATAAGAAAAGACATGAAGGCAGGAAAAGATGACTATTGACCAGCCTTTGGGAAAATCAAGAATTCACTGTTAAGTACATTTATATACAGAAGGTGTCCTTTCTTGAGGAAAAAAAAATGAGTGAGAAAATATATACAATTTTGTAACAGATAACATTGTTCAACACTTCAAAGACCAATTTAAAACAACCACATCTTGCTACAGATCCACCTCCCTGAAATATCACCTCAAGTTGATAAACTACCATTGCATAAATTCCAATGGGCCTGATTTAGCTTTAAAAGCTGCTATGATTCAATGAAGGAAGTGTGAGAATCAAGTGGGATTATTTCAAGAATAAACTAAAACATTTTGCAATCAAAGGTAAATGCAGCTGAAATAGAATTTAAATTAAAAGAGAGTCAAAACAATTTTAAGAAGAAAAAATAAAAATAAAGTGCAGTATTGTTCAGCTTGTTACCATAATATTTTGAAACACTGTAACTGTCAGAGCAAGGCTCATGACATTTTCTAGTCTCCTAACTGATAAGCATTTCATTACTCATGAAAGAAAACTTTAAGCTCTTAACTATAAAATATAAGCAAGACATATATCCTCTAGATATATAAAGTATTTCAGCTAAGTGAAGAGTCTATTCAAATTTCAGCTAGCTTTCCTCTGGGTCTGTTACACATAGATCCGAACTTTCACAAGGACCTTGTAACAGACTAACATTTCTTACAAATTTCAGTAAAAAAATGTTAATACTAATTGTACAACCAGTAGAGAACTACAATGTGATGAAAATTTAATAGGCAAGGGAATTTTTATATTTTAATTTATCAATGGTACTACCTGTTGTATTCAGGAAAATCACTGATTCAGGTTAAGAAAATGTTTGGTCATGTTGGGGTTTATGTTTTGTCATCCTTTCTTTAAAAGAGAAGTTTACTCAATAAATTAATAGGATAGAAACATTCTTAGAACACAGTAGCTGACCCATTTAAAAGAAGAAAAACTATTTTGAGGACTCTAAGCATGCCCATTTCCATATAAATAAATTTGAACATTATGTAAAACTAATTATAAATCCATTTTTTTTAGCTGTTCATCAAAGCAGGTCCACAGAAATCCCTAACCGAAAATAATTCCAAGCAACTCCTTTTAAGCATTGTTTAAGCTATCACAAATTTAGTTTTGAAAATAACAAAACTAAATGTAAAACATTCATTATAAAAGTTTCTTACTAATTCCACCTGAGCTTGCCCCACTCCTCCCCCAGAAGTGACTTTGTTCTGCAAAGAACAGAACTGGACTGAGGGAACAAATGAGAATATTTCACTTCAAAAGTTAGAGCTGGGAGATAAAGAATTAGTAGGAAATTTATTTTTTAATTAAATCAAGAATAAGACTGTTGGGCTTCCCTGGTGGCTCAGACAGTAAAGAATCCACCTGCAATGTGGGAGACCTGGGTTTGATCCCTGGGTTGGGAAGATCTCCTGGAGAAGGGCATGGCAACCCACTCCATTCTTGCCTGGAGAATTCCCATGGCAGAGAAGACTGGCTGGCTACAGTCCGTGGGATCGCAAAGAGTTGGATACGACTGGGCAACTAAGCACACACATATTAAGACTGTTAGGAAGTATTGGGAAGAGTAATTTTTTTTTACATTCAGCTAGAATTGTTGTTCTTATTTCCAAGGGGAATTTAAATATCATAAGCTAGGTCATTTTCCCCACCTGGCTAGTTCCAAAGAGGTGTCCCTGTCTCACAAATAACAGGAGAAATACCCAATATAATCTCTTGTCCTGTTATTATCTCAGTAGATGGTAATTTTGAGAGTGTGAGGATTAGTTCTTTCTGCTCTTCAAACTAACTACATCTTGCACAATGTTGTGCACATCATAGGAATTCCTCAAAGGTTCAGTGAATTTCACTGAAAAACTAGCATTATTAACTAAGTTTAGCTTCTTCAATGTCAAAGATAAGAGCACTGAATTCTAAGCTAATTCAACAAAAGTCATAAGTTATGAAGTGCTTACAACAATATACAGTTAAGTATGAGAGACCTAATTTAAAAATGACTTAGTCATTAAAAGACAAAAATAACACGTCATAGAATTTTCAAAGGAGCTTTATAATGTATATAACATGCTAGAATTGGGGTATCAAATTTAATATGAACAGCTTTCATCAAATTTGGATTTAATGAACGCAGTTATGAAATGGGCAAATCCAATATACTGCAAACAGCCCAACTCTTAATTCATCCCACAGATATGATTTATCCTTAATAGCCAGAAGCATCACTTCAAATAGCTTGTGTTATGGCAGAATGGATTATGTTGTATTCATTTTACCTACAGGAAGGAAACTAGCATCCATAATAGTAGCATTCAACTGTGTGTTATAAAGCACCATCCAGCACAAACTTTATAACATAAAATGTGAAGATATTTAAAACATAAATTTTGAATGCTGTGGCAGATCAGAGACTTCTCTCTTTCCACTAAAGGGATATAGTTTTGATTCAAATCTTTCAAATCCTAGTACCTGAGATCAGCTGCAAAACTTATCTGGGATTATGGAAAAATGTATCACATTTGCTGTGTACTCCCGAGATTCAACTCACTGTTTCTATAAACTTGTACATGCACAGGCAAGGACGTTGCTACAAAGAGCAAATTTGTCATTCATTTAACATGAAGAATGCATCTGCATTTGAGAATGTAGATATCTACATTTCTTCCTCCAGATCAATGCATACTACACAGTAAAGCTCCAGTTGAGAGTGCTTTGAGTTCTAGCTCTCCTTTTTAAAATTTCACTCCCCAAAAGACTCTCCATTACATAAAAGCAATTTCTAAAATATTTGCAATCTAAAGAGGTTTCCAGATCTACCTGGGAAAATGAATAACTGCATATCAGCTTGACAGACAGGATATAAGAATTAGATCAGAGGATAAAAATCATAGCATTCCAAGGCAAAAAGGTTTCAAGGTCATTAAGACCTCCAAGTCCAAATCTCAGTTCTGAAGAAAACTAGCTACCTGATCTTGGGCAACTTACTGTTACTAAACCCTGCTTCCCTCATGTGAAAAATGGGGATAAAAGTAGAACTGCTGTGGGAGTTGAAGTTTACATACACATCACACATCTCCAGCACAATCCCACGGTTCAGGCACTACATAAACTTGTAGTTGTACATAGATAATATCATGTGGACACACTAGAGCTATCTATACATCCCATTTCCCACATTATACAGGCATTATCTGCTCATGTTCTCTCCTCCTCTCTGCATTATGGGCCATTCCAGGCAGAGGCTGTGTCATATTCAATTCCATAACCTCAGGATCTCACACATGCCTGGCATATTGTAAAAAGCAGTCAACTGCTACTTATACTTAGTGAGAATAGCTGGCTTCTCCTATATGTTACCATATTTTATCAAGTAAGGCAAACATAAAATGTTCCTTCTTAACCTAGTCAACTTACTCCCTCTATTTTTGTTAAACTTCTGTAGGTAGACACTTATTTAGCTGTAACAATCAACTGCTGGTTTTCTATTTAAAATGTGAAACTTGAAATTCCCCCATTGTTTTACCATCTTTGGGTTTGTCTGGTACTATTACAAAAATTTAATTTGCTTTGCTATTAAATATATATATACTAACAGAATTGTGGGTCTTGAACACAAGTGAGTTTCTTTTGTGTTTCAAAACAAACTTTCTGAGTAAAAACTCAAATAACTGATTTCTGCCTATTGGCAAGATGCCATGTTTACAGTTTTGCTAAAAATGAAAGAAATGAAAATCTTTTTGCCAGATTGTAAGCCCATAGGAAAGTTACAGATGAGAGTTTGCACTAATTGCTCAAGCTCATTTCTGTTTTAAAAAGGAGACCCTAATTTCTAACAACTTGCCAAGATTACAACAGCCTATATGGCACAAATCAGATTATTTTCATATTTCCTGTTTTTCTTGCTCCAACTGGTGGCCAGTCACAGTCAGAATTCTAAGCAGCATCTTCTAAACAGAAGTCTAATCCAGTCTCCTCTCTACAAAGTGTGCAAGAAACAGGTAAAACAGAAAAGGTGGCACCACCTTTGTGATACCCTCAAGGCACAACTGCAAAACTCTTCTTCAATTTACCTTTTCCAAACAAATAAACTATATCATCTAATTCCACCCTACACCCTCACCTCACACCCATTCTTCTTTTGATATATTATTCTCTTTGTTTTTATTTATTTGTTTGTGTTTAATATAACAAGTCCCATATACCCAGAGTCATCTCTTGGTAGCCATTGGGGATTGGTTCCAGGACCTCTGTGGATGCCAAAACCCATGGACACTCAAGTCCTTTATATAAATGGCATAGTACAGTGGGCCTTCCATATTCCCAGGTTCTGCATCCATGGATTCAACCAAATAAACTGTATAGTTGGTTGAACCGATGGATGCATAAGCAGTAGGGATGGAGGGCCCTCTGTTTTTCCTACTCACTGCATCTAGTAGCACATCAAATCAGTAAGTAACCTGAAGAACCTCGCGATATTCCTGGCAGGGGACCTAAAACCTGCGTTTTCACAAGCCTTCCAGGTGCTAAAGAAGACTCTTGAGAGTCCTTTGACAGCAAGGAGATCAAACCAGTCAATCCTAAAGGAAATAAACTCTGAATATTCATTGGAAGGACTGATGCCACCTGATGTGAAGGGCCAACTAATTGGAAAAGACCCTGATGCTGGGAAAGATTGAAGGCAGGAGAAGAAGGGGACAACAGAAGATGAGATGGTTGGACAACATCACCAACTCAATGGACATGACTCTGAGCAAACTCCAGGAGATGGTGAAGGACAGGAAAGCCTGCTGTGCAGCAGTCCATGGAGCCACAAAGAGCCTGACATGCCTGAAGCAACTTAGCACAGCATAGCACACAAGTCCAGTGACAGTCTCTGAGATTCTCTGATGATTATGCACACACCAAGCGGCCTGCCTTTCCTATTCTGATGTTATTGCATTTAAATTCCTTTGGCTCCAGTGTCAGACCCTGCCTGATTTCCATCTCTCCACCTTCTTTTTCCAAAAACCTGGGATCCTGAAGCTTCACCCAGCTTTAGATGTATTTCCAACCTTGTCTCTCAAGGACTGACCTTGATTTGGCAAGGAGGGAGACAAGCCTAATGTTCTCATAATCAGTGTCCTGTTACTCCCACTATTTGTCATTAAACGACCTGCAGGTGACCCAGTTTTGAAAACCAGGTGTGTGTCTTGAACTGGAAATAAAATTGCCACTTATTAATCAGTGCTGATCATTTAAGTTCTGTCTTTGGGCTTCCCTAGTGCCTCAGACAGTAAAGAATCTGCCTGCAAGGCAGGAGACCCAGGTTCAATCCCTGGGTCGGGAAGATCTCCTGGAGAAAGATATGGCAACCCACTCCAGTATCCTTGCCTGGAGAATTCCATGGACAGAGGAGCCTGGTCAGCTACAGTTCCTAGACTCACCAAGTCTTGACACAACTGAGCAACTGTCACTTTTTATATACTTTTATAAGTGGTCTCATGAGGCCACGATCCTGTAGAATCAAAACCCTAAATTATTCTTGCAGCCCTGACTCAGCATCTGTGACTATCTATATGCTGACAAAATTGTTGGCCCAATATTATTTTGTCTGCTCCTTAGAATTCCAAATATCACTTGCTTTGGTGTTGGCCATCACTGAGCTTCTACAACCATCAACGCTCTCATTAGACCTTATTACACCTACAAGATGCCAATGATTGCAGTAGGTCGCTACCATCTGCCATTTCACCAACTCTCTGGATACCATCATCAGCCTGTCAGTCTTGTTCTATAACCCTGCTGTCCCCTCCCACAGTGCCCATTCTCCCCACATAAGTGTGGGATGAGGTGTCCAGATCCAGGTCTTTGCTCATGATATGGTTGTTACCTTAGCTAAGCTATGCCACCAGAATTAATATTCAATTAGCTCTTCTAGGCAGTTCACTCAATTTTACTTAAACCTTAAGCCAGAATATTGCCTTTCTAGTTATATCTTCCTGAAAGATGTGAAGCTTAGAAACACTAACAGAAACAGGACTTCAAGGGCCGTTTCACAGTGAACATAACATTTGGGTACATTATTCTTTTTACTCCCACACATTTTCTCAGGAAAGGAAAGACTTTGCAATTCTCACTCCAATCAAAACACTTAATTGCTTCAATTTCTTTAGCTTATCTCCCACCTTCTTCATAACTACAGCAAGTATAAAATTTAAGTACACACAACTCAGAAAGAAATCAAAAACAAAAATAAAAAGACTTTAAAAATGCCAAAATCCACCCAGTAATTAATTTTCACTTGTATATCTACATGGACTAAAAATATGCTCATTGTGGAGGAAAACCTAAGGGTCACTCCTTCCAGTCTTCTGCCTTTAAGAGGCATCCAAACCATTCTCATAAAACATGGACCTTGGCTAAGCAATAGCCCTCCCCATAGGTAAAAAATTATGTGGGGGCTTCACGAAAACAAGACCCATTAGGGACTTCCCTAGTGCTCCAGGGGTTAAGACTCCATGCTTTCACCAAAAGACTAAAAAAAAGGAAAGTTTTTTTTAATTTAAAAAAAAAAAAAAAAAAAAAAGGACCCATTAGAGCACACCAGATATTTTCAGAACTTCCCAGTAGCTAGGCCAGAACGCCCAGTACTACTCAGATTATTCTACCAGCCTGTACCAATCTAGTGCCTGGACTGGGGAAAAACACAAGCTAAATGAAAGCATTGTGACAGCAAGAAAGATAAGTCTCAACGACACAAGCCAATTTATACACAAAGCCAGTTGCTCCCAGTGACAAGCAGTGCTTTTCAAATTGCAGATCATAACCAAGAGGACTGGAAAGAGTGACCTATTAAGGCTTTCTTCCCAGTGAATGCACGGAAATTAATTAATAGGTCTTGACTGCAATTTTTTTCTTTTGAGGAATGGAATAGAAAATTTCAGAATATAATTGCAAGCAAATAGTAAGGGTAAGAATGTTGCATGAAACTTCTACCCTAGATAGATGATGAAGAGGCTCGTAGATAGATAATAGATAGATGCATGGAAACAAAAGTTCAACAGCTATTTATTGAGCACCTTCCATGTGTCAAGTACTTCTCTAAATAGACACATCAGTGACTACAACAGATAAAAATTCTTGGGATGCTATGTACAGTAGATTAGATAGAAATGTAAAATGCATTTCTTAGCGATGTCATAGAATTTTTTAAGTTTGAAAGACACTACTTCTTATAATACAGAGATGCCCAAGCAGCCTCTCCACTATGCCATCAAGAGAGACCCACCCAAGAACTGCCCTGCCACACTGGGAAGCCCCAGATAGCAATGAAGTGGGAAGAACAGCCCATATCATTCTCCTCGCCTCCTCTCCACAAGTCTGCCTTCAAAATCAAGCCTGTCTTCTTGAAGCCATCCTCTCTGCTCTGGTTTGCATCTTTCCTTTTAATTTTCTCTCTTTCCCACAGCTCTAGTAGATAAGCCTGTTGAAAGGGAAGGAAAACAGTGAAATGAACAAGTTCATGGTGAATATTCCCTAGAAGTGTAACAGATGGAGAAATTTGGTTTAAATTTTTATGAACTATTCATTGCCAGTAACGGGCAAACCATTGAAATTGTGGTAGTCAATCCTCTTGGGCCTATCTACATATATTAGAATATCTACATATATTAGCATATCTACATATATTCTCCCTAAGTTTCTGTAGAAACATCCTAATAGGTATTAACTAGGGTACAATCTGATACTTCTCAACATAATGATTTGCTTATTTAATCTGAAACAGCCATAGTCCACATTCTGTGGGTCTCTAGGATGAGCCCCACACTGTGGTATGCCCTGGTTCTTTCATCTTCACGATGTTCCTCTGTGGGCAGAATTATCAACTGCCTTCTGTAAGAGAAGATGTTAAAGCATATAGAAGTTAAGTAATTTGTCCAGGATCATTCAGCTAGTTAGTGGCAAAGCTGAAATTTTAACAAGTGTCACATAACTCCACAAAATGACTATATCCATTAGGGTCAGAAGGCTTATTATGTATGAAAGAAATATAAACGCTGTTCAGAAAACTGACTCCGCAAGCCTCTGCTTCCCCTGTTTGCTCTTAATCATTCTTTCATTCTTTAATATTTTTGTAAACATTAACAAAGTCTATAAATAAACCATAAGGTTTGGAACCGACTTCCTTTGCTATAATGGGTTTAAGTATGTGGTTGCTCACAATATTGTGGCATTTCTTGCACTAACTCCTTTTAGTATCCATAAGGATAGTGGATGGATAAGAGGCAGACTCTGGGTTCAGAATATGTGGTCTCAACTTCTAACCTCAAATTATATGAAGCTTATACACAGCTGTATAGCTTTGGGAAAGCCATGTCTCCATTTCCTCACTTGTAAAATGAGAATAATAACAGTACTTGCCTAGAGGGTTATTTTGAGGATTAAATGAGATGCTATAAGCAATGCACTTAGTGTGTATACTGAATAATCACTATGCATTTGTTATCTTGGGCTTGCCTGGTGGCTCAGTAAAGAATCTGCCTATCAATGCAGGAGATGCAGGTTCAATCCCTGGGTCAGGAAGATCCCCTGGAGAAGGAAAGGGCAACCCACTCCAGTATTCTTGCCTGGGAAATCCCATGGACAGAGGAGCCTGTCAAGGCCTCAGTGCGTGGCCTCGCAAAGAGTGGGACATGACTGAGTGACTGAACAGCAACAACAGCAATTTGTTATCCTTGATTATTACTTCCTAAGAAGCACTACCTCCAATACTAAGTCTTAAAGTCTTGGAGTTTATTTAAAAAAAAAAAAAAAAAGAAAAGTTCCAGGTGGTGAGGAAAAGAAATCTTTAAACTTGAAACTCTTATCAAGATGGAGAATTATGTCTGTCCTTACATTTCTCAATTGCTTGGGTTGCTGAAAGGTGCACAGTGGATGTGATTGCTAACTGATGCTGTTTGGGGAAAGCATTACACTTCATAAATTATTTGAAAAGGAACCATTTTGTTTTTATGCTGATATACGAGATCTTTTCGTTGTGCAAAACACAACCAGCATGTTTACTTACTGAATGGAGGTCAGTGCCATAAGTCTGCATGAAAAGAGAGATCATAACCATTGTCAAAATTCAAACTGATTTTGCAGCAGAGGTCTATATGGTTTTTCTAACAACTGTCTCAAATGTTGGCCAAATGAAAAGGTCAAGTGTACATCAGTATGAAAGAATATGAAGGTCCTCATTATCCTTTAGCCTCTTCTGTTACTGAGGCAAGAACACATTTAAAGTGCATCTCCTCATAATCAATTTCTTTACTTACAAATGTCACTCTGAATGGACATTTTACAGCTGATTAATTTCTGTCCCTTTTTCTCATATGCAGATACAAGACCCAAATGCATACTTCTGGTAGATTTCCTTCCTGCTGATTCAAGTGCTGATTTCCTACAGATCTGCTGTCTAAAGCCCTGGCAGAAAAATGATCTTTCAATCTATGCTGCTATGTTGCTTAAATATATCCATCTCTTCTTTTCCAAAATATTTAAGACAAGTGAATAATTAAACATCTGATTGTAGAAGGTAGAAAACATTGTCATTGCCTTTGTCAAAAAGTCCACATATTAAATATGCTGCACATACAAATGTACTCAATTAACATTTTAATTAAGGGTAACAAACAATAATTAAACAGATGACATTTTAATTAATCTTCTCAACTGTAAATAGCCTGATGGAAATTATTGTTAAATCTGATTTAAATATTACTCCTTGCAAAAACAGTCACCTCAAACCACCCATGATGAAAAATGTTTCCCTTTTATGTACTTACATGATCATCATGTCATAGCCATAAATAGGTTTCCAAGTAAAGTTTCTCAGTGTTATTGACCTTGTTCTCTTCACTTGGTATGCAAGCAGCAGTGTAGCTAAATAGTAATTACATCTTTCAAGACACTTGCTTACATCTTGTGAAAAAACATAGCACTAAACTCAGGGTTGAATACTACAGTCAAAGATTCATGTTTGGTCATTAAATCCAGATAAGTCATTTTGTAAAGCTTAGCAAACCAATTCCATGATCTCCCATTTTCATATGGCCATAGTTCAGTGAGATCTGTCCCTGGTTTTGAAACACAGTAGGGGTTGCTAATTGTGTCAAGTGGCATTATTAATTTCTCAAAGCAAAAGATTAGATTTAATTCATTTTGGTTTTAAAAATAAACATGGGCCATTCAACACTTGGAAGGAGAGCAGAGTGACAGCATGGCAAATGATGCCTGTTAAGATATTAACAGATAGTGACTTGTCAAGAAAACAGAATAAGTCCTGCTATCAGGGCTGTAGGAGGAGAAGGAGACGACAGAGGATGAGGTGGTTGGATGGCATCACCGACTCGATGGACGTGAGTTTGAGCAAGCTCCAGAGTTGGTGATGGACAAGGAAGCCTGGCATGCTACAGTCCATGGGGTCACAAAGTGTTGAACGTGACTAAGTGACTGAACTAAACTGATCTGATCAGGGCTGCTAGATTAGCATGAAATAATTAATTAATTTTCAGTTTTGCCTTTTTGTTTCATATTGGGACATACTTATTCCAAAAGACTGTTCAGGATTCCCCAGGTTGCTCAGTGGTAAAGAACCCACCTGCCAATGCAGGAAACAGGGGTTCAATCCCCGATCTGGGAAGATCCCACATGCCTTGGAGCTCCTAAGCCCATGCACCACAGCTATTGAACCTGTGTTCTAGAGCCAGAGATCCGCAACCACTGAGCCCACATGCCCTAGAGCCTGTGCTCCACAATAAGAGAAGCCGCAGCAGCGAGAAGCCTGTGTACCTCAGCTAGAGAGCAGTCCCACCCTCTGCAACTAGAGAAACCCAGTATAGCCAAAACTGAAAAGATGGTTCATTATTTATCAGAAAGTCTGTATTTCATCTGGCAACTCTCCTTTTTTATTTATTTTATTGAAGTACAGAAAGTATAGATGATTTACAATTTGTGTTAATTTCTGGTGTACAGCAAAGCGATTCAGTTATACATATTGCATTGGCTAATCCCAAACTCCCATTCCATCCCTCCCCTACTCACCTTCCCTCTTGGCAATCTGTTCTCTGTCTGTGAGTCTGGTTCTGTTTCATAGATAACTTCAACTGTGTCATATTTTAGATTCCATACATGCCTTGTTAATTTTCTTTTTATTTGTGTTTTTTGTGGGGGTTTTTTTTTTGCTTTTATATTTTTCTGGGGGACCTTGCATATGGCTTATGGGATCTCAGTTCCCTGACCAGGGACTGAACCCAGGCCGTGACAGTGAAAGCCCCAAATCCTAACCACTAGACCACCAGGGAACTTTCTAGTAACCTTTTTTTTTTTTTTTTCCCCTAATGGGCTTTCAAGATTATTTTCTTTTTATTTCAAAGCTTTTCTTTTTTTATTTTTTGGCCAAACCATGCAGCATGTGGGTTTAGCTCCTGAACAAGACATCAAATCCATGTCCCCTGCATTGAGAGCAGGGAGTCGTAACCACCAGACTGTCAGGGAAGTCCTGGTAACACTACTTTTAAAAGAACAGTGCCTCTAAGATAAATTCACCTTGAGCAACATTTTCTTGGTCTCTGATATAGGGTGAGTTATGGCAAAAATGAGAAATCTGAGGGTAGATGATTTTCTGGGCTCCTTGGGAAGGTACTAGGACAGGTCCTTAGCCAGTGTCAAGAAAGCATGTCCAGGAGACAAACATTGTTTATTTAGGAAGCCATTTCTGGAGTTTAAAAGTTATTGGTCTATTGTTTAATCCTCTCTGCTTTAAATGTTTTTTTAATTGTAATAAATAGGTCTCAGAGGACTGTGAGTTGAAGCTTGGGGGCTCTCTGTCACAGAAGGAGACCCTTGGGGTATATCACACGCAGACTTGATGGTTTCCAATAGCAGAATTCCAGAAGGACAACCCAGTTCCCAGAAATGCAGCCTCCAGGGCAAAGTGAGCCTCAGACAAAGAAGTAGGGTCCTTATAGCTTAAGGTGGAGAAGAACAAGGGGACAGAGACACCCATTCACTGCGAGGCCAAGAGAGGGGAGAGCAAGGAGAACAGATTCCAGCTTTGGAAAGTTCAAGTGTTTCTTCCTATTGAGGATGCTGATCAGGACAAATAGTCTCCTTGAAATCCCTGTTATTTTTAAATCAACATGATTAGAACCGTTATCTTTTAATTCTATTGCATGCTAAGTCACTTCAGTAGTGTCTGACTCTTTGTGACCCTATGCACTGTAGCCCACCAGGCTCCTCTGTCAATGGGATTCTCCAGGCAAGAATACTAGAGTGGGTTGCCATTTCATCCTCCAGGGAGTCTTCCCAACCCAGGGATTGAACTTACATTTCTCATGGCTCCTGCAGACAGGTGCTTTACCTCTAGTGACAGCTGGAAAACCCAATTACCCAGATATTTTGCCAAAGAGAAGTATCAGTTCCAACAGGACAGAACTAGGGCTAATAATCCCCCTCCCTTTCAAAAATATCCCTCTCTTCACCTCCAATTGCTCAAAAATCCCATTTAAAGTCACTCATTGCACAGTAACTCTACCCCACTCTGCATCTGCAGTTCTCCTATCTCTTGAGAGAAATTTCCATAGTCTTAAAGAAGGCCCAACTCAGAGAAAGGGTCTCTAGCTGAAAAAGGTGTTTGCTTGTGGTAATGAAAAGCAAACAGAAACTAATTACTTAGCATCAGTGTCTACCTGGAATGCAAGGTCTTTGGCAGGCATCTGTCTCTATGCTAGATGCTATCATTTTCTGGTATTTTTTCCCAGTATGTGATTGTCATTGTTGCTATTAGCACAATGCAACTAGCACAAACTTAACACGAGGTTCAAACATACTGGGCACTCAACCCAACAATATTAAAAGTGCAAATAGGGACTTCCCTGGTGGTGCAGTGGATAGGAATCTACCTGCCAACACAGGGGATAAGTGTTTGATTCCTGGGCCGAGAAGATTCCACATGCCCTGGAGCAATTAAGCCCATGTGCCACAGCTGCTAAAGCCCTTGCCTCTAGAGCCGGCGCGCTACAAGAGAAGCCACAGCAATGAGAAGCCCACACCCCACAATGAGGAGCAGCCCCTGCTCACCACCACTAGAAAAAGCCCACGCGAACCAATGAAGACCCAGGGCAGCCATAAATAAAATATATAACCCTTTTTTAAAAAGAATATTGAATGTGCAAATGGATGAACCAATGAATGAAAGTTGGGCAGCCCACAGAAAACATTAGAGAGAGGTAATCAATGTTTCCCAAGAGGTCTGAAGTCCCACCCCACCCCTACCAAGCAAAGCCAGAAATTCAAGTGTCCTGGCAGAAGCGTAGAGAGTAAGGATGCTGCCTTCTTACTGCTATGGATGAGGGTCCTCAGACAGACCCCACCAACAGAGGGTATATTTTAAAGAACTCTTGTGTCCTAATTCAGTTCAGTTCAGTTCAGTTCAGTCGCTCAGTCGTGTCTGACTCTTTGCGACCCCATGAATCATGAATCGCAGCACGCCAGGCCTCCCTGTCCATCACCAACTCCCGGAGTTCACTCAGACTCGCATCCATTGAGTCAGTGATGCCATCCAGCCATCTCATCCTCAGTCGTCCCCTTCTCCTCCTGCCCCCAATCGCTCCCAGCATCAAAGTCTTTTCCAATGAGTCAACTCTTCACATGAGGTGGCCAAAGTACTGGAGTTTCAGCTTCAGCGTCATTCCTTCCAAAGAAATCCCAGGGCTGATCTCCTTCAGAATGGACTGGTTGGATCTCCTTGCAGTCCAAGGGATTCTCAAGAGTCTTCTCCAACACCACAGTTCAAAAGCATCAATTCTTTGGCGCTCAGCCTTCTTCACAGTCCAACTCTCACATCCATACATGACTACCAGAAAAACCATAGCCTTGACTAGATGGATCTCAGTCGGCAAAGTAAGATCCATCGGCAAAGTAAAGTTGTTTCTGCTTTTGAATATGTTATCTAGGTTGGTCATAACTTTTCTTCCAAGGAGTAAGCGTCTTTTAATTTCATGGCTGCAATCACCATCTGCAGTGATTTGGGAGCCCATAAAAATAAAGTCTGACACTGTTTCCCCATCTATTTGCCATGAAGTGATGGGACCAGATGCCATGATCTTTGTTTTCTGAATGTTGAGCTTTAAGCCAACTTTTTCACTCTCCACTTTCACTTTCATCAAGAGGCTTTTTAGTTCCTCTTCACTTTCTGCCATAAGGGTGGTGTCATCTGCATATCTAAGGTTATTGATATTTCTTCTGGCAGTCTTGATTCCAGCTTGTGCTTCTTCCAGCCCAGCGTTTCTCATGATGTACTCTGCATATAAGTTAAATAAGCAGGGTGACAATATGCAGCCTTGACGGACTCCTTTTCCTATTTGGAACCAGTCTGTTGTTCCATGTCCAGTTCTAACTGTTGCTTCCTGATCTGCATACAGGTTTCTCAAGAGGCAGGTCAGGTGGTCTGGTATTCCCATCTCTTTCGGAATCTCTGTAGAAGCCCCTCTAAATTAACTCATGGAATCCAACTTCACTGTTTCCTCCTTTTATCTGAACCCATACAGACTTACATGTCCAGGTCTTTAGCATGTATTTTTATGTTATTTACTCAGAGAAAGAATGGAGAAGGAAATGGCAACCCACTCCAGTGTTCTTGCCTGGAGAATCCCAGGGACGGGGGAGCCTGGTGGGCTTCCGTCTATGGGGTCGCACAGAGTCAGACACGACTGAAGCGACTTAGCAGCAGCAGCAGCAGCGTAGAAAGAAAGTCAGAGCTTTGTATATTACTGGTACTCCAAATGTAGCTTTAAAAAGTGGGTAAGTAAATGAAAATTAGTGCAGAGGAACACAAAAGGCTCTGTTGTTCTAGGACATAATATGTCTTCTGTCCCATCTTGGAACTCGAGAGTTCAGCACATTCATGTAGACCATTTACTTGATGCTCAAAGTATGGTCCATGAACCAGCACCACATGGAAACTCATTGGAGGTGCAGCATCTCAGGCTCCACCCCTAACCCACCACATATCAGATTCTACATTTTAACAAGATTCTTGGAGTGCTTTGTACACATAATAAATCTTTAGAAGCACTGACTTCCCCCATTCCCAGGATGAAATCATCTACAAGGAATATCTCTTGAATGGCCTCCATTCAGAGGTCTCAAATTTTGCACAATCAAGCCTATCCATTAGGAAAAACTTTTCCTACAAAAAGAGTTTAGATTCCTCTTCTCATGGCCTCGGTGAAACAGAAAAGAAGACAGACCTAGAATTCCAGCCTTAGATTAGAAAGAATAAAATCACCTCCTGGAGAACAACTGATGAAGAATTGATACTTAACACTGGAGGCATTGCAATAATAGCAGGGGTCACAGAGGGAAGCATGTCTCTGAAATCAAGGAGTGTCCTCAGACAGTACAGGAGCTTATGGCTACACAGTAGCATCCAGCAGAAGCTGGGGGTCAGCAGAACCAGACCAGAAAAGAAGACAAACGTGCAGACTGTCCCAAGTCTCAACGGTGAAAAAATGGAAATTTAAGTCACAGCCCCACTGGCTCATTTGTGCCTAGAATTAGTGTGCCAGGAGCCACACGAAGCACTCCACAACTGTAATAGACAATTAGTGTTATTATCCCATTCCATAGATTGCATAATTGAAAAACCAGAAAGATTGTGAAATTCACTTCAAGAAATACCACTGAAAGTGACCTCACAGGACTCAGAACAAATCTGGCTCCCAAGCCCATCCTTCAAACTCTGCTCTCCCACATTTGTCTACTTATAAGTGAGTAAACAGAGAAGGCAATGGCACCCACCTCCAGTACCCTTGCCTGGAAAATCCCATGGACGGAGGAGCCTGGTGGGCTGCAGTCCATGGGGTCGCTGAGGGTCGGACATGACTGAGTGACTTCCCTTTCACTTTTCACTTTCATGCATTGGAGAAGGAAATGGCAACCCACTCCAGTGTTCGTGCCTGGAGAATCCCAGGGACGGGGGAGCCTAATGGGCTGCCGTCTATGGAGTGGCACAGAGTCAGACACAACTGAAGCAACTTAGCAACAACAACAACAACAAAGTGAGTAAAGAGTGAGTGGTTTTCATTGCAGAGTGTGGACTCAATCACTCTTAATTAACCCTTTGGTTGGTTTTATAAAGTCCAAAACTGAAGAAGTCCTTCAGACACATCTGAAGCAGGAAGACCCTACCTCAAAAAGCCAGATGGCCATCATAGTGAGCCTAGGAGGCTGGCGATATGAAATGCTGTCTTAACA
The DNA here is from genome assembly GCA_006410635.1 of Cephalophus harveyi. NCBI lineage: Eukaryota > Metazoa > Chordata > Mammalia > Artiodactyla > Bovidae > Cephalophus > Cephalophus harveyi. Next base: position 9,772 of record SJYT01007040.1, on the reverse strand, counting down.
AGGTGATTTTTTCCTTTTCTAGGTGACACATGCTAAATGGTTCAATGAATATAAAATTTTAGCAAAAATGAAGCACTTTTCCTTCTTTGGAGAAGAGCAGTGGCTGGCATGACTAAGTTTGTGGCCACTTGGCCCTGGGGTACAGAAAGACTTTTGGGGAGGTCAGATTTCATGAGGGCAGCACTGGTACCCTAAATTCTGAAGGTCTTCCCAACCTGGCCCAAGTTGGGCCCAGGTTGATTTTAGTTCTCAGAGCCCGTGCTATCCCAGACCCATCTTCAGCTTTTACCTCCCTGGAGAAAATCACACCTCACACACTCTTACAATAAACTCAGCCACCAAAGGCTATGGTCACCTCTGAATATATAGCCCAACCACCTCCAGAAAAACCCCCACTCACAGCACCCTGGGAAAGTAACATCTCTTCTAAGGATCTGCTTGTGTCATTAAAAAAAAAAAAAAAAACACTCCAAAACACAATTATGGGTGGTTGTGAAAAGCCATATCACACTAAGGAGTCATCAACAACTAAATATATCGGGTGATTTTCTGAAAGGTGCTCAGTCACATTGCCATTTCTGCCCTTCATCACCACTGTCCTCACATATTCTTTGACTCTCTGAGTTTATAGCTCTCTATAGGGCTTTAGAAAATACACATCAAGACTTATCAAAAGTGTGAAAAGAGGTATAAGCAGCACATAGAAGGAAAAGCTGCTTCCACTTAGTTTATGATGACAAACCTAGACAGGGTCGTATGGACTTTGAAGGGTCTTTAGACAGCTAGACACAACTCTCCTCTTCTACAGGCAGGATTACATGTAAATTGCATTTTATATTCTGAATGTTTATTGCTTTCTCATTGCATTCTAAACTCTTTTAATTCTGTAGTTCAAAAAAAGCTTTAATATCAGATGCTACTAAGCCACTTTTAAATTATTCTTACTATTTCTCACTTGCTAATTATTGGATTTTCGTGTTTATTTTTAATCTTGAAGATAGGGAAACTGCTAACTTTCCTCCACCTCTTATCACTTTAGGGAAAAAGTGAACAAATAGAGTGTAGAAACCACAAGAATAAGAAAGACTGGCAAGACACATGGATACAATGGTCGGGAAGAGGGGGAAACAAAGTAGATATTCAGGCTCCAGTTCCCATGTGGGTTTTACTACTTACTGAGTAAGTGTGAACAAGTTCATCAACCTCTATGAATCGTGTTTTCATAATTTGTTAAATAAGCAAAATACCCACCTTGCAAGGCTGGTCTAAGAAAACAACACTGGATAAAGTTTCCCTTAAAATCAAGATATGATCAAGACTGAGTACTTATAACAAAGGAAATACTCTACCAATCTGATTAACAACTTCATTCTGTTTTCAAAAACACTTAAGCTAGATTGTAAATTCCATTCTGGTCTACATACTGTCTAACCTGACTTCAGTTTATCTTCACATTCGGACTCCTCAGTACTCAATAACTGGTTCCGGGAAGATGGGTCAAGAGAGTTCTTAGGTGGCTCTTTCCTTTGCAAGTTTGTTTTTGAGTCCTTGTTATAAATGAATGTAGATATTATGAGACAGAAACTATTTCTTTAAATTGGAAGCTCAACTGATGACACTTGGAGAAAACAATTATAAGATCCCTGAAGAAATTTTTCAAAGAGGAAAACTGAATAAATTTATTTCTAGACATGTTTAATGGAACTAGAGTTCAAATGCTATATGATACTTATGTTCTTAACAATTTGGAACCATTTGTCAGTCAAAATTAAATTATAGGCAATCTATTTGTGGAATAACAAATCAGTCAATCTTACTAGCATGAATTACAAAAATCTCCTAAAGCCCTTGGGTTTCTTAAGGGGTTTAACACCTCCCATTTTCTCAATGTGAACATCAGATCACATTAATCACAAGACCATAACCCACTTACTCAAAGGGTACATTACATAAAAGGTCGCACAACCTGCTGTGAAAGACTGTCTCTTTAGCATTTGGATCACTTGGGACAATGAAAGGAAGAATTCATTAATGAAGTGTGAGGCTCATTTTATTTATAGTCCATGAGAAAGGAATATTTCACAGCCATCAGAAGCACTTCTGCAGGCAAGAAGTCTCAGTTAAACCAAGTACCATCCAAACCTACTGCAAGTCCAATCCCAGTGTCCCTGGCTGTCAGACATACAGTAAAGAAGAGAGAAATTTGTTTTTAAAAATTGGTTGCTGAGGGACTATGAGAATGTAGGATAAGGTCAAGTCCAGACCATTGCTAGAACTTTCATGTGAGGGACACCTCTGCCACCAAACCAGAGGGCAAAAGAAAAGGTAGGTCTGGCTATTTGCTTGTTGGAAGGTCTGGTGGACATTGAGATGGTTTGGGGCAGATACTGTCAATTTGCTCTGTAAAGTAGTAGAAAGTCATTTATTGAAAGGCGGTTGGGAGGGTATGATTAAAATAATTACCATGGAGGTGTTAGGGAAAGTTCATTCGGACATTGAGGAATGTCTGGCAATTTGAAGGTGGTAAGTATGAACTATGAGAAGCTTCAAACTTCTCCAGCCAGTCTGTCCATTTCTTCTCCTGGATCAGACTCCTCAGGCCTTGATTGAGTCTGTGTCATCAGCACCTAGGACAGCTCCTGGCATAAAGGAGTATTTGAATTCAATTACATATGACAGATACCTGAATTGTCTGACTATAAAGAAGCTATATGTTAGACTTTTTAATATTTTGCAAAATACAAATGACTTTTAGAGAAATTCAACACAAAGGAAAACCTGAGGCCTAGACTTTGCATTTAAGATTGGTCAATGGTCTAAGGGAGGAGAGGTCCAAGTGCAGGGGATCTGGAGAGCATGGGTGTGAAAGTTAGATGGCTGCCCAGTCACTTCTGCCGAACATGAACTTCAGTGCAGTGGGGCTCCAGAAACAGGATGAAGTGAATCAGCAGAGGCACCCCCAGACCCTGATTTTCCTAGGAAAATGATACTTTGCAGGCTGGAATCAGAAAAGCTTTGAAGGAGATCCATCATTCTTGATAGGCCAGCTTTCTAGGTTTGCAAAAAGCACTCTTCCCTGGAACTTAGAAAAATAACGGAGCAAACTCAGCTGTCTTTCTCAGGATCCAGCTCCTATCCCCACCTTCAACCTTCTAGTTTCTTCTCACCACTTCCATCCTGGCAAATTATGTTCTATCTTTTCCAAATTATTTCCTGGTTTACTCCAAAGTATTTCCATGTCATTTTAAGTTCTAAGTGTTGTATGGAATATCCTCTCCCAGGTGCTACTTCCTACAAAAAGCTGTCTTTCCAAGAAGAAAGGGAAAGATATCACACACACACACACACACACACACACACACACACACACACACACACACACACTGGAATATTACTCAGCCATAAAAACTGAAGTAATGCCATTTGCAGCAACATGGCTGGACCCAGAGATGATCGTACTAAGTGAAGTAAGCCAGAAAAGACAAATATTATAAGAGACTGCTTATATGTAGAATCTGAAAAAATTTTACAAATGAACTTATTTACAAAACAGAAGTAGACTCACAGATATAAAAAACAAACTTATGATTACCAAAGGGGAAAGGGGGAGAGGGATAAATTGGGAATTTAAGATCAACAGATATACACTACTATGTATAAAACAGATAAAGAGTAAGTACCTTTTGTACAACACAGAGAACTATATTCAATATATTGTAATGCTCTATAATGGGGCAAAATCTAAAAAAGAATATTTATATGTATATATAATAAAGATGAAAAAGAATACTGATTACTTTCTTCTATCATCTATTTTAACTCAGTATAGAAATATGAAGATTGATATTGATTTTAAAAAAAGATGCCTAAACATATTATAAAAGACATGAGGGGTTACAGAAATTAAACTCTGCTTGTTCTCTAAATTCAGGAATATTAGAATTAGAGGCACCCCTCCAAGCCTGAAGAAGGTGACTTGAAAATAAATAAAAGAGAGTGCTACTTTACACAGCTGGGGCAAACATGAAACTCTATTTTGAGAACTGGTACAGACTTGAAGAGATAAGTAGATTCCAAGAAGGACTTAGGATGATGGTTCCAACATAGTGTTAAATAGACATTAAAGCTATTTACCTTATCAGCAGAGTGCATTCATCCCTCACTTCCTACAAAAGTGCCATGTGTATCCTTGTCACAGCCACAGCATGAGCAGCGTACATCCAGTTTGGTCAGCTTTAACCTTGCATGGCATTTGTAGTGCTTTTATACTCTAAAACCAGAGCTCAGTTGTTTGGGGAAACTTTACTTTCTTGAAACAGAATGCAGTTCTTTCTGTGACTCATCCTACATAACTCAATTGTCATCAATCACTGGAAATAAAATATCTTCTAAAAGACTTAGTTCATTGAACAAGGACAGGACGGAGGTCAAAGAAGACTATACCTTGGCCAGGAGCTGAATGTCTTTCTAAACCATGAGTCCTGGGGGAGGGAAAAACTGCATTCTCAGGTACACTAAACGTGTAGTAGGTAGATACTGACCCATGTAGGAACGAAAAGAGAAAAATGAGAAAGAAGTTACCCAGAACCAAATGGCAAGTTTGGTTCACAAAAGTTTTATTTACAAATGTCATCATGCAGAACCCTGAAAATACAATCAGTTCAGTCCAGTTCAGTCACTCAGTTGTGTCTGACTCTGCAACCCTATGAACCGCATCACGCCAGGCCTCCGTGTCCATCACCAACTCCTGGAGTTCACCCAAATTCATGTCCATTGACTCGGTGATGCCATCCAACCATCTTACCCTTTGTCGTCCCCTTCTCCTCTTGCCCCCAATCTTTCCCAGCATCAAGGTCTTTTCAAATGAGTCAGCTCGTCACATCAGGTGGTCAAAGTATTGGAGTTTCAGCTTCAGCATCAGTCCTTCCAATGAACACCCAGGACTGATCTCCTTTAGGATGGACTGGTTGGATCTTCTTGGAAGTCCAAGGGACTCTCAAGAGTCTTCTCTAACCCCACAGTTCAAAAGCATCAATTCTTCAGTGCTCAGCTTTCTTTACAGTCCAACTCTCACATCCGTACATGACTACTGGAAAAAACATAGCCTTGACTAGACTACTTTGTTAGCAAAGTAATGTCTCTGCTTTTTAATATGCTGTCTAGGTTGGCTATAACTTTCCTTCCAAGGAGTGTCTTTTAATTTCATGGCTGCAGTCACCGTCTGCAGTGATTTTGGAGCCCAAAAAAATAAAGTTTGACACTGTTTCCAAAGTTTCCCCATCTATTTCCCATGAAGTGATGGGACCTGATGCCATGATCTTCGTTTTCTGAATGTTGAGCTTTAAGCCAACTTTTTCACTCTCCTCTTTCATTTTCATCAAGAGGCTCTTTAGTTCTTCTTCACTTTCTGCCATTAGAGTGGTGTCATCTGCATATCTGAGGTTATTGATATTTCTCCTGGTGATCTTGATTCCAGCTTGTGCTTCCTCCAGCCCAGCGTTTCTCATGATGTATTCTGCATATAAGTTAAATAAGCAGGGTGACAATATACAGCCTTGACGTACTCCTTTTCCTATTTGGAACCAGTCTGTTGTTCCATGTCCAGTTCTAATTGTTGCTTCCTGACCTGCATACAGGTTTCTCAAGTGGCAGGTCAGGTGGTCTGGTATTCCCATCTCTTTCAGAACTTTCCACAGGCTATTGTGATCTACATAATTAAAGGCTTTGGCATAATCAATAAAGCAGAAATAGATATTTTTCTGGAACTCTCTTGCTTCTTCCATGATCCAGCGGATGTTGGCAATTTGATCTCTGGTTTCTCTGCTTTTTCTAAAACCAGCTTGAACATCAGGAAGTTCACAGTTCATGTATTGCTGAAGCCTGGCTTGGAGAATTTTGAGCATTATTTTACTAGTGTGTGAGATGAGTACAATTGTGCGGTAGTCTGAGCATTCTTCTGCATTGCCTTTCTTTGGGATTGGAATGAAAACTGACCTTTTCCAGTCCTGTGGCCACTGCTGAGTTTTCCAAATTTGCTGGCATACTGAGTGCAGCACTTTCACAGCATCATCTTTTAAGATTTGAAATAGCTCAACTGAAATTCCATCACCTCCACTAGCTTTGTTCATAGTGATGCTTCCTAAGGTCCACTTGACTTCACATTCCAGGATATCTGGCTCTAGGTGAGTGATCACACCATCATGATTATCTGGGTCATGAAGATCTTTTTTGTAGTTCTTCTGTGCATTCTTGCCACCTCTTCTTAATATCTTCTGCTTCTGTTAGGTCCATACCATTTCTGTCCTTTTTTGAGCCATCTTTGCATGAAATGTTCCCTTGGTATCTCTAATTTTCTTGAAGAGATCTCTAGTCTTTCCCATTCTATTGCTTTCCTCTATTTCTTTGCACTGATCGCCGAGGAAAGCTTTCTTATCTCTCCTTGCTATTCTTTGGAACTCTGCATTCAAATGGGTATATCTTTTCCTTTTCTCCTTTGGTTTTCGCTTCTCTTTTTTTCACAGCTATTTGTAAGGCCTCTTCAGACAGCCAATCAATAAACATAATTTTCAGAAAATGTGCATAGAGGGACTTCCCTGGCGGTCCAGTAGTTAAGACTCTGTGCTTTCACTGCAGGGGGCATGGGTTCGATCCCTGGTCAGGGAACTGAGATAAGGTCCCACATACGTGTTGCAGCCAAAAGAAAATATGTATACAAACAGGCTTGGAATCACATGTCATGATTATTTAAGGACGTAGAGAAAAACAATGAAGGTGAAGGTGAAGTCGCTCAGTCGTGTCCGACTCTTTGCGACCCCATGGACTGTAATTTCCTAGGCTTCTCCATCCATGGGATTCTCCAGGCAAGAATACTGGAGTGGATTGCCATTTCCTTCTCCAGGGGATCTTCCCGACCCAGGGATCGAACCCGGGTCTCCCGCATTGGAGGCAGACGCTTTAACCTCTGAGCCACCAGGGAATGAATTAGTCCATTTTCCCACATGGCTCAGCAGTAAAGGATCCACCTGCCAATACTGGAGACACAAGAAATATGGGTTCAATCCCTGGGTCAGGAAGATCTCCTGGAGGAGGAAATGGCAACCCACTCTAGTATTTTTGCCTGAAAAACCCCATGGACAGAGGAGCCTGGTGGACTACAGTCCATGGGTTGCAAAGAGTCAGACATGGCTGAGCACACGCACACACATGCTCATTTTAATGTAGGATCTGTGCAACTGGAAGAAAGTCAAAGCATCTCTGAACTTGTAACATGGGGCTCAGCATGGGAGAGGAGGGTGGTGAAAACTGAGGAGCAGGTCACTCTTGATGTCTAACAGGCATTTAATAATCACCAGTTCTCACTATTACAGGAGCCTAGCAGGGATTGGCACCCCACTCCAGTACCCTTGCCTGGAAACTCCCATGGACCGAGGAGCCTGGTGGGCTGCAGTCCATGGGGTCGCTGAGGGTCGGACACGACTGAACGACTTCCCTTTCACTTTTCACTTTCATGCATTGGAGAAGGAAATGGCAACCCACTCCAGTGTTCTTGCCTGGAGAATCCCAGGGACGGGGGAGCCTGGTGGGCTTCTGTCTATGGGGTCGCACAGAGTCGGACACGACTGAAGTGACTTAGCATAGCATAGCATAGCAGGGATTAGCTGTATCTACAAGGTGTCCATGTCATAAGAAAGATTTCTGAGAAAAAGTAACTGTGTACTAAGATCACTCACCCCTCTTTGACAAAATCATGTTTTGGTCCACACATTTAAAGACTTTTAGGAAATAACTGATCCTCTATAATGATACCTATGTGTAAACATTACAAGGCAATCCACTCCATCAAGCAAGAGCCAGTGAATTCCTCCCCCAGTCCAACCCTAGAGAAGCCACAGAGGAAAAATGCATGTATCTAAAGACCTGATAGAAAGATTCTAGAGAAACTCTGGGGAGAAAAAGATTGGTAGTAACCATAAATAGAAAAAAAAAAAAAAAAAGGCAAGGAAGGAGGGAAGAGCAACGCTTGGACAGACAGGCTGCTGCTGCTGCTACTAAGTCACTTCAGTCGTGTCTGACTCTGTGTGACCCCATAGACGGCAGCCCTCTAGGTTCCCCCGTCCCTGGGGTTCTCCAGGCAAGAACACTGGATTGGGTTGCCATTTCCTTCTCCAATGCATGAAAGTGAAGTGAAAGTGAAGTCACTCAGTTGTGTCCAACTCTTTGCGACCCCATGGACCGCAGCCTACCAGGCTCCTCTGTCCATGGGATTTTCCAGGTAAGAGTACTGGAGTAGGGTGGGGTGTGCATATGAGTGGTGTCCTTTGTATTCCATAGAACTTTACTTGTGCTCAATGTGGGCTCAGTTCCCAACTCTATGAGACCCCATGGACTGCAGCCCAACAGGCTCCTCTGTCCGTGGAATTTTCCTTGTAAGAATAAGGGAGTGAGAACTTTACTTGCCCCTTACTAAAAGTCCAGCAGCACCAGCCCACCCTGCAGGGTAACTCGGGACAGCTGGAGTCTGGCTGCTGTTGGGAGAAGCTAAAAACAGAAGCAGTCTAAGTAGCCTGCCCCTGAGGGGTCCGTCCACCTAGCTGTCCCCACCACAGCCCTAGGTTAGGACTAGAAAACCAACATAGAAAAGATGGAGGAAGAGAGAAGGCTCAGAGCAGAAGCAGAGAGGTTCAGAGTTTCTTAGCAAGGGGGAGCAAATGTGTCATTCAAGTCCAGACTCGGAGCTATGAACTCTCTAAGCCAGGGAAGGGCACACCATTAGCTTCCCCTCCTAAAACCCACCACGGCTAGGATCTGACTCTGGCTAGGACTATATGTTCTTCTTTACTAATGCATCACATAATGAGATCTTGGCTCAGGTGGCAAAGAATTCACCTGCCAATGCAGGAGACTTGGGTTCATTCCCTGAGTCAGGAAGATCCCCTGGAGAAGGGCATGGCAACCCACTCCAGTATTTTTGCTTGGAGGATCCCCTGGACAGAGGAGCCTGGCAAGTTACAGCTCATGGGGGTCACAAAGAGTCGGACACAAATGAGCAACTAACACTTTCACTGGAACAAAATTTAGTGGAAAATCTAACAGACCCATAGCCAAATCACAACAAGCATGTAGCTTGAATAAGAACACCTGGGCTATTGCTGACACTGAAATTTAAGGAATTGGTTGTCAGTAGAACTGAGTGATAAAAGAGAAAACAGGGCAAGGTTTTCAGGGCAATACCACTGATGAACATTAAAAACACATTCACTGCAAAACAACACTGCAGACTCAACAAGGACACACACAGACTTAAGATACCACATATTTAAGACATAGATCAAAGACACCACAGTGAACTGTAAAGGAGGAGGGAATTAGAGCAGTGATCAGAGAAGATGAAAGCGAAAGAAAATAAAACAAGAAGAGGACTTGGCACTCATCAATGAGGATGATGCATTAGAAACTAAGGAGGATGATTTACTTAACTCTCTGGACCTGAGATCTGATTAAAACAAACAAATACCACCTTGACAAATGATTGGAGGCTGAAAATAAGAAGTAATTGTCATTTATTAGAATAGATAGAAAAGCAGATAGCAATGAAAGAGTTTACACAAATGAACAGAGACTTTGTCAGAGCTAATAGCCCTAAAATTGCTGTTTGCAGAGATCCTCTAACCCCAACTCAAGAGAGTGTACTATTGAGGCTAGGGCAGGGAAAAGAGCCTGACAGGCTGGAAAGGACAGGGGATAGCACCGAAAAAAGGCTTTTAGATGGCTC
>SJYT01007037.1:110910-140573 GCA_006410635.1 Cephalophus harveyi | reverse complement strand
AAAAAAAAAAAAAAAGGTCACTAGTCAGGGAATAATCTAGTGGACAAATTCTCAGCTTTATCCTTGTCATTCTAATTAATTCCCTGAAAAGAGTTTACTGATTTGTTTTCCCTGGTTCTGTTTTCTGTTTGCTCTGGTTCACAAACAGAGCAAAGAACATTTCTGGATAGAGATATGGCTGTTTAGAAATTTGATACTTAATAGAAGAATTGATGCTGTTGAACTGTGGTGTTGGAGTAGCCTCTTGAGAGTCTCTTGGACTGCAAGGAGATCCAACCAGTCCATTCTGAAGGAGATCAGCCCTGGGATTTCTTTGGAAGGAATGATGCTAAAGCTGAAACTCCAGTACTTTGGCCACCTCATGAGAAGAGTTGACTCATTGGAAAAGACTCTGATGCTGGGAGGGATTGGGAGCAGGAGGAGAAGGGGACGACAGAGGATGAGATGGCTGGATGGCATCACGGACTCGATGGACGTGAGTGTGAGTGAACTCTGGGAGATGGTGATGGACAGGGAGGCCTGGTGTGCTGCGATTCATGGGGTCGCAAAGAGTCAGACATGACTGAGTGACTGAACTGAACTGAGAAAGATGTTTGATAGTTATAGTGACAGCAGTAAAAATAACTATAATTAGTTTGACAAGAATATAAATTATCAACAGTACTTGCCAACTTTGAAACTATTATCTGCAGTTGTCTTTTAAAATTATAGTTCCAAAGCTGGTGCCCTGGGACAACCAACAGGGATAGGGTGGGGAGGGAGATGGGAAAGGGGTTCAGAATGGGGGGCTCACCTGTATACCTTTGGCCAATTCATTTTGATTCATGGCAAAAAAGCACTCACAATATTGTAAAGTAGTTAACCTCCAATTAAATTAATTTTAAAAACTGCGTTTTAAACAAATTATTTTGGTTATTTGATGGGTAGCATAAGTTCAAAAACTTAAACCTTACATTTCTCATAAGTCCCCTAGAAGCAATTTTATTATAATACCAATGGGTTCTTGATTTTAAAAGGTGTTAATCTCTTTTTAATTCATGAATATAATCTATTATGCAGTTAAGACACTGGTAGTGTGCTCATGTGCCCCAAATATCATTTGGGGGCAGCATTGTTTTAGACTTCATTATAGAAATAAGAGAGAGTGCTTTAAGAAATTAGGTATAATAGTTTAAAATGAGTAAATGAAGTAAGGAAACTAAGGAAGATATTAGAAGGTTTTTACGTAATGGAATGGGTAATACTTAAACTTACTATGTGTCACCCTATCTGATTTCCCATGGCACTATCTCAAGGAGATGATTAATTTGTTTGTCTGTCACTTAATTATTTGTTTGTCTATCACTCTCATTATAGAAAGTTCTTAGAGGGTAGGCACCATGCTTTATTCATCTGTACTTCCTAACTACTGCAATACCTAACATATGGAAGATAGTCAATGTGTCTTTATTAATAAATAAATAGAACTATGGGCACATGGAGGAATGAGTATAAAATAAGTTTAGGGAATAGACTATAAGATGTGAAGGGAAAAATATTAGAGTGACCAAAAGAACATTCTCTAAATCAAAAGAAATTAAGAATTCTGAAGACCCTGTAGTTTGGAAACTGAGAGTAGATAAAGGGTCTGGAATTTCCAGGAAAATACCTTGCAATACCTTGTACAAAAGATAAATTTTCTCAGTGTGAGATGATTGCTTTTATGCTATATCATTGCATGATGAGTTGACTGGTGGTAGATTTTCATTTGAAAATATTTTTCATCAGAAGTATAAAGTTACTGCACCAGATGTTGTTTTCGGTGAAAAGTCTGATGCATATTTGATTATCATTCCTTTGTAGGTTGCATTTTCTCTCTGCAAACCTTGAGGTTCTTCTCCTTATTCTTTTTTTAAATGTGTTTATTTATTTATTTTGTTTGGCTGTGCTGGGTCTTTGTTGCTGCGTGTGGGCCTTCTTTAGCTACAGTAAGCAGGGGCTACTCTGTAGTTATCGTGTGAGGGTTTCTCACTGCAGTGGTTTCTTTTGTTACAGAGCACAGGTCTAGGGCATGAGGGCTTCAGTAGTTGTGGCGCATAGGCTGAGTGTTGCAGCTCACAGGCTCCAGAGCACAGGCTCATTCATTGTGGCGCGTGGGCTCTGTTGCCCTGCAGCATGTGGGAATCTTTCTGGGCCAGGGATCAAACTGGTGTCTCCTGCATTGCATGGCTGATTCTTAACCACTGGACCACCACAGAAGACCTCCTTATTCTTAATGTTTGGATGTCACAGTGATATGCCCAAGTAGATATTGTTTGTTGTGCTGGTTACTGTTGTACCCTTGCATTTTGAGGACTTGAGTCCTTAAGTTCTGGAAAAGCATCTTGATTGAGTTCTCACTTTAATTTTCTCTATACTCTCATTCTGTGACTCCTACCATTTGAAATTTAAATTTGTGGACTATAAATTTTCCACTTTCAGTTATAAACTTTAATTTGTTTAGAATTTCTGTAATATTTTCAGTCCTTTGGATCTACATTCTGAGTTATTTATTTTACTGTACTATATTTTTGGTAATAAGATTCTTTAAGAGTCTGTTTTTTTCTCTGTTATTGTTTCTTTTTCATGTATATAGTACACGGTCGAAAAAAGGACCTCAATTCCAATATCTATTAAATTAGGAAGTGCCTATAATATATATGGAATTAGATTAAAGAATCTGGGTTCATCACCTACAGTCTTAAGTACTACATTATAATGCACAAAGAGATAGAGACATGTAACAAAATTTTTATGTTTGCTATACATGAAATTAAAAGATGCTTACTCCTTGGAAGCAAAGTTATGACCAACTTAGATAGCATATTCAAAAGCAGAGACATTACTTTGCCAACAAAGGTCCGTCTAGTCAAGGCTATGGTTTTCCCAGTAGTCATGTGTGGATGAGAGAGTTGGACTGTGGAGAAAGCTGAGTACCGAAGAACTGATGCTTTTGAACTGTGGTGTTGGAGAAGACTCTTGAGAGTCCCTTGGACTGCAAGGAGATCCAACCAGTCCATCCTAAAGGAGACCAGTCCTGAGTGTTCTTTGGAAGGAATGATGCTAAAGCTGAAACTCCAATAGTTTGGCCACCTCATGTGAAAAGTGGACTCACTGGAAAAGACCCTGATGCTGGGAAGGATTGGGGGCAGGAGGAGAAGGGGACGACAGAGGATGAGATGGCTGGATGGCATCACTGACTTGATGGACATGAGTGTGAGTGAACTCTGGGAGTTGGTGATGGACAGGGAGGCCTGGCGTGCTGCGATTCTTGGGGTCTCAAAGAGTCGGACACAACTGAGTGACTGAACTGAACTGATAGGTTTCTGTGAAAAATACAGATAGATTTTCAGGTTCTACAGAACATTAGCCCCTATTCTGCAATTCAGACTGATATAAATGCACATAGAGAATCTGTGTGGTTTTACTTTTGGAACTAAGGCCAAGAAGGGAAGTCCTTCTTGTTTGCTTATATGTTATTTTGTTTAACACTGACATTCCTCCTGTAAATAATTCTCAAAGTTGCACTCTAGAGTGCTGAAGAGGGGTAGAGTGGGATACTTGTAGCAGTTAAATTTTATCTCAAGTTATTTTAAAATGACTATAAAAATGTGCTATGACTTTGTCTTGCACATCAATAGTAGACATCTCTCACTCTATTTGAGCACTTATTCACTTCATTCAGATGTTGTTTATATTAAAACAGAATTTAAGTGATTTGGGGAAGGATGCTTTTCTTCTATTTGTGGTTCTAAAGGTATCTGTTGCACACTTTGCAGAAAGGAAATCATATAGGTTTCAGACAAAAGGAACTTCACGTGTAGTGAGAATAAGAGAAATGGGTAAGAGTCAGTGTTAATCAGACATGTCTGAAAAGGTCCCCTACTGGTGACTTATAGAAACCGTGGCAATGGAAAGAGACAAGCGACGCTCGGAAATACAGAACTGCAGGGTTTATTCAGCACCTGTGCGGCTCAGTGGAGTTGCCTCCAGAGGCTGAGCACCCAGACTTTGGTCTGGGTGTCTTTTATATGGTGCAGGTTTCCAAATCCTAGTGATTTTCCCACCTAAGCAGTTTGGCTGACTCAATAAGCAGATCAGTTGACAGAAGGAGAGATGAGCAGCAATAAGCAGGTCAGTTTACAGAAGCAGAAGTGGTGAGCAGTGAGCATAGCAGTAACTTAAAAAAATATTTTTCAGTTCAGTTCAGTTCAGTTGCTCAGTCGTGTCCGACTCTTTGCGACCCCATGAATCGCAGCACACCAGGCCTCCCTGTCCAGCACCAACTCCTGGAGTTCACTCAGACTCGCATCCATCAAGTCAGTGATGCCATCCAACCATCTCATCCTCTGTCGTCCCCTTCTCCTCCTGCCTTCAATCTTTCACAGCATCAAGGTCTTTTCCAATGAATCAGCTCTTTGCATCAGGTGGCCAAAGTATTGGAGTTTCAGCTTCAACATCAGTCCTTCCAATGAACACCCAGGAATGATCTCCTTTAGAATAGACTGGCTGGATCTCCCTGTAGTCCAAGGAACTCTCAAGAGTCTTCTCCAACACCACAGTTCAAAAGCATCAATTCTTCGGCACTCAGCCTTCCTTCAGTTCAGTTCAGTTCAGTCACTCAGTCGTGTCCAACTCTTTGTGACCCCATAGAATTGCAGCACACCAGGCCTCCCTGTCCATCACCAACTCCCAGAGTTCACTCAAACTCATGTCCATTGAGTCAGTGATGCCATCCAGCTGTCCTATCCTCTGTTGTCCCCTTCTCCTCAGCCCCCAATCCCTGTATCTCTAATTTTCTTGAAGAGATCTCTAGTCTTTCCCATTCTATTGTTTTCCTCTATTTCTTTGCACAGATAACTGAGGAAGGCTTTCTTATCTCTCCTGCTATTCTTTGGACCTCTGAATTCACATGGGTATATCTTTCCTTTTCTCTTCTGCTTTTCACTTCTCTTCTTTTCACAGATATTTGTAAGGCCTCCTCAGACAGCCATTTTTCTTTTTTGCATTTCTTTTTCTTGGGGATGGTCTTGATCCCTGTCTCCTGTACAGTGTCATGAAACTCCGCCCATATTTCGTCAGGTACACTGTCCATCAGATCTAGTCCCTTCAATCTATTTCTCACTTCCACTGTATAATCATAAGGGATTTGATTTAGGTCATACCTGAATGGTCTAGTGGTTTTCCCAACTTTCTTCAATTTAAGTCTGAATTTGATAATAAAGAGTTCATGATCTGAGCCACAGTCAGCTCCCGGTCTTGTTTTTGCTGATTGTATAGAGCTTCTCCATCTTTGGCTGCAAAGAATATAATCAATCTGATTCTGGTGTTGACCATCTGGTGATGTCCATGTGTTGTCCATGTTCTCTTGTGTTGTTGGAAGGGGGTATTTGCTATGACCAGTGCATTCTTTTGGCAAAACTCTATTAGCCTTTGCCCTGCTTCATTCTATACTCCAAGGCCAAATTTGCCTGTTACTCAAGGTGTTTCTTGACTTCCTACTTTTGCATTCCAGTCTCCTATAATGAAAAGGACATCTTTTCTGGTGTTAATTCTAAAAGGTCTTGTATGTCTTCATAGAACCATTCAACTTCAGCTACTTCAGCATTACTGGTCGGGACATAGACTTGGATTACTGTGATATTGAATGGTTTGCCTTGGAAATGAACAGAGATCATTCTTTTGTTTTTGAGATTGCATCCAAGTACTGCATTTTGGACTCTTGTTGACTATGATGGCTACTCCATTTCTACCAAAGGATTCTTGCCCAGAGTAGTAGATATAATGGTCATCTGAGTTAAATTCACCCATTCCAGTCCATTTTAGTTTACTGATTCCTAAAATGTCGACATTCAAATGGGGATAGTCTGCAACACTGTGTCCCTACCAGCCTAATAGGCCCCTGGCCAGCATTATTTTGCTCATCACTGGAAGACAAAAGAGCAGAGTGCTGGGAGGCGAGTGATGATATAGTACCAGACTAGCAAGGTCTCTAAGGCGGTCTTGCCCATATGGGTCAGTTCATGTTGTTGGTGGACTAGCTTGTAGGTAAGCTGCTCCAGAACATTGACTCAGTGGTCTGTCGTGATCCACCATCCTGTCTTCGCCTTGGTTCCCCCTATGTTTTTTATCCATTCCTGCTTTTCAGGAGAGTACTTCGGGGCAACTGATATTTTCAGGGCTAGCAGGACTTTTGGGTTGTCTGGCAGCTAGCCTGAGGCAGCCTGCTTGGTGACTGCATTAGTGGGTAGGTTTCCTTTGGCTACTGGGGCTCCCCAATTCTGGTGGCCTTTGCAGTGGATGGCTGCCACTTCCTTCGGTCCCCATACTACCTCCAGGAGGTCCCCATACTACCTTCAAGATTTCAGCTTGGTTCTTGATCCCCTTTCCTTCTGCAGTAAGGAGTCCTCTTTCCTTGTATAAGCCTCCATGAACTTGTAGAATAGTGAAAGCATACCGTGTGTCTGTATAGATGTTGACTTGCTAGTCTTGGCTGAGTTCCAGTGCTCTGATTAATGTCCACAACTCCACTCTCTGTGCTGACCATCCTTGAGGAAGTGCATCTGCCTCCACCACTTCAGAGTCAGGCACCATGGCATACCCGGCCATCCTTTTCCCATTCTCCATGAAGCTGCTACCATCAGTATATAGGACCAGGTCTGGCTTTGGGAGTTTATCAGTCAAGTCAAGTTTATCAGTCAAGTCTGGTCTTCTGGAAAATACTTCATCTAGTATTTCTAAGCAGTCATGGTCCAGGGGCCCTGCCTCATCTGGTAGGAAAGTAGCTTGGGTTTAGAGTTCATACAACTTCCAGTTTTACTCGTGGATTTTCACATAATAACCCTTGATACTGAGTCATCCATGCATGTGTGAGCCAATGGTGGCCTCTGTTATCTATCAGGGTTACAACTGAGTGTGGGACTTTAACATTGAAGTTTTGCCCAGCATTAACTTGTCAGCTTCCCTCACCAGTAAGGTAGTGGCTGCTAGTGCTCAGAGGCAGGGTGGCCATGCAGCCATGACTGAGTTAATTTGTTTAGACAGGCTGGCCACTGGCCTTTGCCAGGGTCTGAATTCTTGGATTAGGACTCCCAAGGCCATTCCATTCTTTTCATGAACAAAGAGGTTGACCAGAGTGGTTACATTGGGAAGTCCTAGAGCTGGGGCCTTGGAGAGTTTGGCCTTAATTGTTTGAAACACTGCCTCCTGGGTTGGTCCCCACTCAAGGCTCCTTTTAGAGCCTCATATAGGGGTCTGGCCAAGTCTGAAAATCCAGGGGTCCATATCCTGCAGAACCCTGCCACTCCCAGGAACTTGTGGACCTTCCCGCGAGAGGTAGGTAGGAATGGTGCAAACTGCTTGTTTCCTTTCAGTTCCCAGCATCCATAGGCCTGGCATGATGCTAAAGCCTAGATATTCGACTTGTCTTTTACAGACTTGTGCCTTTTTCTTTGATACCCAGTACCCAGCTTCCATTAACAGGGAGAGGAAGGCCTTTGTTCCTTCTAGGCTTTGAGCCTGTGTCCTGCTGGCCAGCAGAAGGTCATCGACGTATTGCAGCAGGACACAGTTTAACTCTTGTCCAGGAAACTTTGCCAAGTCGGTGGCCAAGGCTCTGCTGAAGGGAGGAGGGGAGTTCTTGAACCCCTGAGGAAGCCTCATCCAAGTCAGCTGTTTCTTGCTTCCCGTGTATAGGTTTTCCCATTTAAAGGCAAATAGTGGTTGGCTGACAGAGGCAGAAGAAGGCATCTTTTAAGTCCAAGCAAGTAAACCATTAGGCTGTGAAGAGGATCAGTCTTTGTAGGATATAAGGATTAGGCACTGCCGGGTGCAAAGTAATTGTTGCCTGTTTACAGCCCTTAGGTCCTGAACCAGACAATAGTCATGTGTTCCCAGCTTTCTTATGGGCAGCAGTGGGGTGTTCCATGGTGACTGGAATTTTATCAGGAGTCTGTGTTGGAGTGGTCTGTCTTAGTAGTAGGCCCCCATTTGGGTCTCTTGGGGAATCAAGTACTGTCATAGTTTTACAGGTTGAGCTCCTGGTTTCAGATCAATCAGGATGAGGACAAAATGTTTTGCTAGGCCTGGGGGTTCTCCTAGGCTGAAACTAATGGGTATTCAATCTCTAATTCAGGAGGAATGGTCCTCTCTCCTTGAAGGGAGGAATACAGGCTCCATTCTTCTTCTCTCCTTACAGCAAGAGTCAAAGAGGCGGGCGGTCCTTTAATTTTAGCTGGGCTGACCCATCAATAGAGAAGGAAATTTGGACCCCCATCTTGGCAGCAGTTCTCTTCTCCTCACAGGGACAGGGCAGTCAGATAGGTAGAGGAATTCATGTAGTACGTCATGGCCTTTTTGGCATTGTCGAGGACTGCAGAAGGGCCTGCGGGTCTGAGCACCTGTGGCCCCGATGACAGTGTTTCCTTTCCTGAGATGGGGGGATACTTGTTGAGTGACCACCGAATGCCCGGCACCTGTATCCACCATACAGTCCACTGGATGGCCCCCCTACTTGAATTCTGACCATCGGCTCTTGGGGGCCCAGTTGGAGAGAGCCTGGTCCCCTGTAGTTGTATTCTGCTCCAGCTAGGCCAGTCAGAGTAGTGCTGGGTGGCTCAGGTTGATGTCTGCTCAGCAGGCCTGCTGCTTTGGTTCTGTTCTCAGGGCAGCTGGGGACTCATTCTTCCAGTGATCCTTCTCTTTGCAATAGGCACACTGATTGCAGCTGATGGAGTTCCCCTTGAGTCTGGGCCCCTTGACTTATGAGATGGCCCGGCTAGGGGTGCAGGCTTTGATAGGACAGCTGCCAGGAGTGCGGCTTTTTGCTTCATCTTTTCTGCTTCTCGACGTGCTGTATGGTCACAATTGACAAAGACTTTGTTAGCTATTGCTAGTAGTTCTGTGGCGTTTTTTCCTGCAAACCCTTCTAACTTCTGTAATTTCTTCCGGATGTCCAATTGGGCCTGTCCCACAAAGGCCACATTTATCATCCATCGGTTCTCAGGGGCTTCAAGATCAAAAGGGGTGAAGACCTGGAAGGCCTCATATAGCCTCTAATAGAAGTCAGCCAGGTTTTCATCTGGATTTTTGCAATACTTCAGTGGTCTTGGCCATGTTGGTAGGCTTATTCAGTTCAGTTCAGTCGCTCAGTCGTGTCCGACTCTTTGCAACCCCATGAACTGCAGCACGCCAGGCCTCCCTGTTCATCACCATCTCCCGGAGTTCACTCAGACTCACGTCCATCGAGTCCGTGATGCCATCCAGCCATCTCATCCTCAGTCGTCCCCTTCTCCTCCTGCCCCCAATCCCTCCCAGCATCAGAGTCTTTTCCAATGAGTCAACTCTTCGCATGAGGTGGCCAAAGTACTGGAGTTTCAGCTTTAGGTAGGCTTATTAGCCCCAGCTTTTACTCCATGTAGGAGGGCCTGTCGATACCTCTCCAGCCAGTTTTTCTTTCCCTTGGTGTTGGAGTCCCAATGGAGCTCTTCTTGTGGGAAGGCCTTCCATGCCCAGTTATCCACATCTAATTGACCCCCTGAGGCATTGGCCTGGAGCCATTTTCAAGCCTCTGTCACAACTCGTCGGCGCTTCTCAGCATTGAACAGGGTGAGGAGAAGCTGCTGACAGTCCACCCAGGTCGGGTGGTGAGTCTGGAAAATGGACTCTAGGAGATCAACTGGTGCCTGAGGTTTTTCAGAGTGTGAAGGGGTGTGATGCTTCCAGTTGAGATCAGTCGTGGAAAATGGTTGGTAGTAGAAGACAGTTCCTTCCTCTTGTAGATTCCCACTGGGGACAATACGCTGCAGTCCCCGTGTCTCTCTTAGAGGCATTTGAGGTGCTAGGGCAGCTGCCCTTTGGGCCAACTGGAGATGCCTACTCATTGGCTCTGGCATCTCTGATCATGGGGGCACAATAGCTTCAGGAGCATTGGGAGGAAGAGGTGAAACAGAAGGCGGTGGACTGCCTGGTAAATGCAGATCTGCTGCTCCCGGCGAGGGAGCTGAGGCGACATAAGGTGGGGGCCTGGGAGGCATGTCTCTAGCCTCACCCTGGAAGATAGGCGGTTCCTTTTTCTGACATGAAGCCTTTTTTTTCGATTGAGCCATAGAACCTTACATTGCCCCTGACCTGTCATGAAGAACCAAACCCAGGGAGGCCTTCGCTGGGCAATTTTTAACCATTGGTCAACATATGGAAATTGGTCTGGGTGGCCGGAGTCTCCAGTCACAACTCTATATACTGCTTGGACAGTGGGCATATCTAAAGTCCCCTCTGGGAGCCATCTGGCCCTAAAGGAGGGCCACTCTAGGGTACAAAAGTGCGCAGCTTTCCTGGGGTTAGTTTCACACCATACTCTTCAGAGAATCCTTTCTTAAAATTCTTAATCATGCTTTCTAAAACAGTAGGTTTTGAGGTTGAACTGCACATTATGTGAGAGTTCCTAACTTGTGGTGCCACACGATGAACAAAGGGAAACACTCACTTTCATCTGCCTGGCCGCTCCCCTCAACGGAGATTTAGGTGCCTCTTAGCATTGGCAGGTCAGCATAAGCCCCTGACTCAGACAAGCCTCACAGGGAGGAATTGGATCCCCAAGACTGGCGCTGCCCTAAGTCACATGAGGTCACTACAGAACCACAGGTTGGGACTCACTTAGGCTCCGTAGTCAAAGATGGTGAACAGAGGTGTCTCATTCAACACAAGCACACATCCACAGCACACTAGGATTAATAGACCACCCAAGGGAACAAATCCTATTCTGAGTGACCCTCCAGTCACTGGGAGGTGATCAGGCTCTGTTTCTGTAGTATGGCCAGTCCTGACTCGGGCAGATGTCCCCAGGGCCCTCACCCATCTGACGTCCTGTCCTGGAACCCGCTTCTGCTCTCCTTCTGGGTCCATTCAGAAAGCTGTGTGAGTCACAGCCGATGCAGCCCATGTGAGGGTCAGTCTCCAGCAAATGGCTGATTGGCATCACCGGGCTGGCAGCTGTGGCTTCCCTCAGTTCCCTGACAGTGGTGGCACAAGGGAACAACTCAGTTGTCATTTCCTGGCCAATGTACCAGGAAATCTTATAGAAACCATGGTGATGGAAAGAGACAAGCAATACTTGGAGATGCAAAACAGCAGGGTTTATTCAGCACCAGTGTGGGCTCAGCAGAGTCTCCTCCGAGGCTGAGCACCTGGGCTTTGATCTGGGTATCTTTTATATGTCACAAGCTTCCAGGTTGTACTGACTTTCCCACCTAAGCAGTTTGGCTGACTCAAAAAGCTGGCCAGCTTACAGAGCAGAGGTGGTGAGCAGCGATAAGCAGGCCAGTTTACAGAAGCAGAAGCGGTGAGCCGTGAGCATAGCAGTAAACTCAAGCAACTATTTTAGTTTCTCTCTCTTTTTTTTTTTGCTCTTCAGACTGAGCATGATATCTAAGTCTAGATAGTACAAGAAGGTAAAATAATACAGCAATATTATTTTTTAAATTTAAAATAGTAGTTATTTTTAATTATAAAAGTTATACTTGTTCAAGATAAAGAATTCAACTATTAGATGATTTAAGGTAAAAATAAAAAATTTTGACACCATATCCATACCCTTGGTGACAGTCTAGAATTTCTTCTGTTATGTTTAATACAAATATACCTATAAACACAGTAAAGGATTCTTCATGTTAGAGTCTATCAGAAATATTCAAAACCTTCCCAATACTGTAATTATCCTCCAATTAAAATTAATTAATTAATTAAAAAAGAAATACTCAACAATGAAATTGATTAAAGCATTACATTAAAAAAAAAAAGAAACCTGCAGTTGAATGATGGAAGAATATTAGGCTTAGGTTTGGTAGTATTGGGCTTCCCTTGTGGCTCTTTACCAGACTCCCTGGTAAAGAGTCTGCCCGTAATGCGGGAGACATGGGTTACCTTGTAATGGAGTG
Organism: Cephalophus harveyi; assembly: GCA_006410635.1. Taxonomy (NCBI): domain Eukaryota; kingdom Metazoa; phylum Chordata; class Mammalia; order Artiodactyla; family Bovidae; genus Cephalophus; species Cephalophus harveyi. The sequence continues at coordinate 128,622 of SJYT01007037.1, read as the reverse complement.
AATTGATCGATCAGTGATAACAAAGACACCAAGCTATAAGGTGCATATCATGTGTTATACATCACAGGAAAGATGATGACAGCAACTACAGCAACCTTGATTATAATGCATAAGTTGTCACACTTTTCAATCATTATGTGTGTTAGTAGGTAAGTCATATTGGAATTCAGTCAGTTATATGTGAGCAGGATTGCAGCCTCTCTTCTGATATTCTTAGGTCAGGTTTGCACCATAGTTGGGTCTTCCCAGGTGGTGCTGGTGGTATAGAACCCGCCTGCTAAGGCAGGAGACATAAGAGGCACAGTTTGGATCCCTGGCTCAGGAAGATGCCCTGAAGGAGGGCATGACAACCCACTCCAATATTCTGGCCTGGAGAATCCCATGGACAGTGGAGCCTGGCGAGCTAGAGTCCATAGGATTGCAGAGTCCAACATGACTGAAGCAACTTAGCATGCACACATGCACACCATAGTTAACAGTTTTTTGGAGTTTGGAAAGGCAGTGCAGTATACACACCATATATTTTGTAACATTCATGGAGGAGTTGAACCAAAGTCATATAATAAAATACATTAATATTTCTTCAGTGAAATGTAGGGATGGTTGGGTTTTGCTGCCAAATATATCATGAAGAAATTTTCATTTCAGAACATTTTCTATTTCAGAATCATGGACTGGTGAGATATCCTATTCTTTAATCCTGATAATGCAAAGAAAAATTAAGAGAACATATTCAAAAGATGTTGGCACTAGACTGAATTTATTTTTCAAATAGTGTGCTCTTTTGGAGTTAAGAAGTGGGAACTTCAGAAATATCATTATCTAGAATAGGTCATATGTTAGTCATTCAAGTGAATTCTGTATGAATATAGAAAATAAAAGATAAACAGAGAATGGGTGAATTCAGAAGCCTGTAGTGAGTAACATACCTGGCAGAGACTTTAAGAGTTGCACAGAAGAGGATCTTTTTTAAACAGCAAAGCTACTTGTGATGGGGTAGCTTGAAGTATTTATTTGGAAATTAAAGAAGTTCCTTCTGTGAGGATTTTTGGCTGAGAACAGTGAAGTTTTCAATGGAAAATTTTCTTAACTCTGCTTTTGTAACTTAGACTGAGTGTGTCATATGTTTAAATGGAATGTCTCATGTAAAACTGAAGCTTCCTTTTAGATTTCAAGTAGCTGTTTAGATACCTGGTCTCTATTGTATGGTTTTTTTGATTTGAACATAGTTTGTCTTTCATTTCTACCCAGTTTCGATGACTGAAACCATTATGTTAGGCCAGAATGTGGTAATAGAGGCAATTATGCCATTGAGTATGTGGCCCAGCCTTCAGATTAAGGTTTCACACCTGGGTATCATTATTCTTTCCCATATCAATTTATTATTTAAGGACTTATTGTTTGAAAGTCCTTATAGCACATAAGCAATTAGAGTAGCTGAGAGTCTGCCTGTATTCAATGTATTTATTTTGCTTTCCGTAGCTTTTTCATGCCAGAATAATTAAATCCCCTTCTAATGTGTCAGGAGCAGACTGTTTTGAAATTGACAGCACTCTTTCCTCTCCTCTTCAATAAGAAAAGAATCACAGAAACCTGGCAGATAAATAATAAACTTTACAAAAAGGAAGGAGAAAACAGAACACATTAATTGAAAGGATATTCTCCCCTTCCACCTAAAGCAGTAATTGGTGAATATAACTGATTTATTATTATTTTCTAAACAGAGTTTACAAATGCTATTTTGTTGACTGCATAAGAAACAACCTACTTCTTAGAAATGAATATTTCATGTAGCAAATTTTTTTCCTATAGTGTGTGAATAACAAGATATTATACTGAGCTTTTAAAAATGAAGTGTCCTATTCCATAGGACACTTCTGGGAGAAGGAAATGGATAGGCTAGACCTCATGGAAATATTTATTTGCATATGCTTCAATGCAGTAAGCACTTTGCAAATTTTGAATTTTACCATGTGGTTGTTGTAGCAGAATAGCTAGTCTCTTTCTAAAGAGTATATTTGCATATGATAGTTTAACAGCTTTCCCCTTTTGTTCCTAGAAGATAAAGTCTCAGTCTGAGGAGAAGAGATAATAAAAGTAGTTACTTATAACTTGAAAAAAATATGATTTGAAGATAAGAGCAAACTCTGAAGTGCACTTTTCACTTCCAGAAGTTCAGTCTAAGAAGTACAGTTTTTCTCTGTATGTGCCAGCAGAACTGCTCCTTATTCTTGGTGGCAGGTGTGTCATCAGGAGCCCTGTGAAGTTGAAATAATGCATCAAAATTTCCCCCAACTATTTTTTGCCTACCTAGTAAAATTCAGGCTTCAGCATTTCATTCCTTTGGTTTAGGTTTGGACCCTTTGTTTAAAATTCAAATTTTTCAGGGAGTGGATGAGGAGCAGAGATGAGTGCTTTCCAAACATTATTGATCATTTCAAATGCTCCATGAATAAAAAGGCCCTGAGCTTTAAAAGATTAGGAAACTGCAAAGTGTACACCTTTGAAGGATCTTCCCCTTCTCCCCGTATAATACCTATTAGGAGTCCTTGAAATTGATAACCCCTGGGATACATCTGGGGATATTATACAATTTCCTGGATAATATCTTAGAATTGTTTATTGATTGATCAAGGATATTCATATTAGATAATTTCCTTGGAGTTTTACACAGTGCTGATTCCCATTAGACTGTGGCCAGCAATGGACTATAGAATTCTGTATCTCTGCAAGTGAGCGAGTAGATGGGATGTAGAGAGGCCTGGCATGCTGCGATTCATGGGGTCGCAAAGAGTCGGACACGACTGAGCGACTGAACTGAACTAAGAGACACTGGTTTGCTCTTTGAAGGGTCTTAGGTTAGTAATCAGGAAACTGGCTGATTGACAACTTTAGTTTTGCTTATATTTGATAAATGTTATGTGGAGAAAGCTTTGCTAAGATTTTAGCGGAAGGTATATTCCACTGGAGCACTGGCAGTTCTTTGGGGTGACATTGTTCTTTACCAAACTTTGTCTCCTTAATTATTCTGAGAGACAAAATGAGATTTAGAAATAGCATACAGAAACAGGAGGAACAGGAGGACTACATTTTAAAAAATCTCCTTTAGGTCTTCTTATGTAGATATTTGTGATTATTTTCTGCTACTGTTGACTCAGTTGTTTATTTCTCTGATTTTTTTTTCCTTTCAAATTCTGAAAAGCAATCTAAGTAACACTGAAGCAATTTTTCTGTTAGCAAAAATAAAAGGACCCAGCAAATTCATCTGTGTTCTGTGATTTGTATACAAAGGTACTTAGAAATAATAATTTCTTCCCCTAATTGTTGCTAAATAGGTCTGCAGTGGATGCAGAGTCCTTCCATAATTGCAGATTAAACAATATTGCACTTTTGAATAAAATTAGGGAATTGAGGACTCAAATTGGCAACATAACAAATGTCTGTTATCTCTGAGGAAATCTGTGATATTGATTCTAACTAAAAGTAGAAATTGTACACACTGGGATCAGGAGAACAGCTTAAAAAGCCAATGGGATGGTTGTTGTGGTGGTGGTGCAGATTTATGATTATTAAATTACAGAGTATAATACTTTGAAAACACCTGTGATTTTTACTTAACTATTTCAGTTGAAACTGTCTCTGACAACACTGTTGTTCTCTGAACAAGTTATTTACTATATTATTAAAATTTAATGCACTGTGGCATGCTCTTGAGAAATCCATTCCCTCAAAACAAATTACACTTAAAGAGTTCTTTCTAGCACACACCTGGGAGCTAACTTCTATATGTCTTTAATTAGTAAAATTAGATTAATAACACATATTGGTCAAGTGACATATAGAATCAAAAGAGTTGAATATGTAAACAGCAATATCCTCCTATACCTATCACTTCCAAATGAATGCAAATGAGCATTTCAGGAAAAGTAATGTAGACCATTTAAGCAGTGTTTACTTTTCGGTTGATAACATATTTATAGTATATAAAATATCTAAGGAGATTTAAAATGTAGTCATGTATTTAGATGTTTGAAATCATTAGTGTCATTAGGACATAGAGTCTTTTCTCACCGTTGTATTCCCTGAGTGCGTCATTTAGGCTGTTTCCATGTCTTGGCTAATGTAAAACATGCTGCAGTGAACATTGGGGTGCATATATCTTTTTGAATTATGGTTTTCTCCAGATATATGCCCAGGAGTGGATTTCTGGATCCATCAGTAGTCCATTTTTAGCTTCTTAGGGAACTTCTATACTGTTCTTCATAGGCTGTACTAATTTACACTCCCACCAACAACATAAGAGGGTTCCCTTTTCTCCATGCCCTCTCCAACATTAATTGTTTGGAGACTTTTTGATGATGGCCATTCTGACAGGTACAAAGTGACGCATCTGTGCAAACTAAGTTGCTTCGGTCGTGTCCAACTCTTTGCTATCCAGTGGAATGTAGCCCACCAGGCTCCTCTGTCTATGGGATTCTCCAGACGAGAATACTGGAATCTGTTGCCAGGCCCTCCTCCAGGGGATCTTCCCAACTTGGGGATTGAGCCCATGTCTCATGTTTCCTGCACTGGCAGGCAGGTTATTTACCACTAGCGCCACCTGGGAAGTATTTTTTTTTAATGCTCATTGTATTTTTTAAAATTAGTTTTTTTTTTAAAATATAAATTTATTTATTTTAATTGGAGGTTAATTACTTTACAATATTGTATTGATTTTGCCATACAACAACATGAATCTGCCATGGGTATACACATGTTCACATGTTCCCCATCCTGAATCCCCCTCCCATCTCCCTCCCCGTACCATCCCTCTTTTTAATTGAAGGATAATTGCTTTAAGGTATTGTATTGGTTTCTGCCAAACATCAACAACCTCACTGTATTTTAAAAATATTTTATTTTTAACCCTTATTGTATTTTTGAGTTGCATTTCTCTAATAATTAGCAATGTTGAGAATATTTTCATGTGCTTTTTGGCCATATGTATGTGTTCTTTAGAGAAATGTCTATTTAGATCTTTTTTAATTGAAGGATAATTGCTTTAAGGTATTGTATTGGTTTCTGCCAAACATCAACAACCTCACTGTATTTTTAAAATATTTTATTTTTAACCCTTATTGTATTTTTGAGTTGCATTTCTCTAATAATTAGCAATGTTGAGAATATTTTCATGTGCTTTTTGGCCATATGTATGTGTTCTTTAGAGAAATGTCTATTTAGATCTTTTGCCCCCCCCCCCTTTTTTTTTTGATTTGGTTGTTTTTTGATACTGAGCTATAGGAACTATTTCTATGTTTTTGGAGATTAATCTCTTGTCAGGTCAGCCATATCATTTGCAAATATTTTCTTCCATTCTATGTGTTGTCTTTTCATTTTGCTTATTTTATATTTATTTATTTGTATTTTTTTTGCTATGCAAAAACTTGTAAGTTTAATAAGGCCTCATTTATTTATTTTTGTTTTTACTTTCATTATCTACGAGGTAGATCTAAAAGGTATTGCTATAATTTATATCAGAGAGTGTTCTGCCTATGCTTTCTCCAAAAGTTTTATAGTATCTAGCCTGTGTTTCCTTACTGATTTTCTGTCTGGATGATCTGCCCTTTGATGAAAGCATGTGTTAAAGACCCCACTATTATTGTGTTACTGTTGATTTCTCCTTTTACGGCTGTTAGTATTTGCATTATATATTGAGGTGCTCCTATTTTCAGTTCAGTTCAGATCAGCCACTCAGTCATGTCCAACTCTCTGCCACCCCATGAACCGCAGCACACCAGGCCTCCCTGTCCATCACCAGCTTCCAGAGTCTACCCAAACCCATGTCCACTGAGTCAGTGATGCCATCCAACCATCTCATCCTCTGTCATCCCCTTCTCCTCCTGTCCTCAATCTTTCCCAGCATCAGGGTCTTTTCAAATGAGTCAGCTCTTTGCATCAGGTGGCCAAAGTATTGGAGTTTCAGCTTCAGCATCAGTCCTTCCAATGAACACCCAAGACTGACCTCCTTTAGGATGGACTGGTTGGATCTCCTTGCAGTCCAAGGGACTCGCAAGAGTCTTCTCCAACACCACAGTTCAAAAGCATCAATTCTTCAGTGCTCAGCTTTCTTTATAATCCAACTCTCACATCCATACATGACTACTGGAAAAACCATAGCCTTGACTAGATGGACCTTTGTTGGCAAGTAATGTCTCTGCTTTTGAATAAGTTATCTAGATTGGTCATAACTTTCCTTCCAAGGAATAAGTATCTTTAATTTCATGGCTGCAGTCACCATCTGCAGTGATCTTGGAGCCCCCCAAAATAAAATCAGCCACTGTTTTCACTTTCTCCCCATCTATTTGCCATGAAGTGATGGGACTGGATGCCATGATCTTCGTTTTCTGACTGTTGAGCTTTAAGCCAACTTTTTCACACTCCTCTTTCACTTTCATCAAGAGGTTCTTTAGTTCTTCTTCACTTTCTGCCATAAGGATGATATCATCTGCATATCTGAGGTTATTGATATTTCTCCCAGCAATCTTGATTCCAGCTTGTGCTTCCTCCAGCTCCTATTTTGGGTATGTATATATTACAATTGTTATATCTTCTTCTTGGATGATCCCTTGATCATAATGTAGTATCTTTCTTTGTCTCTTGTAACAGCCTTTATTTTAATGCCTATTTTGTTTAATATAAATATGGCTATTCCAGATTTCTGTTGGTTTTTATTTGCATGGAATACCTTTTCCCATCCCCTCACTTTCCATCTGTATATGTCCCTAGATCTGAAGTGGGTCTCTTGTAGACAGCATATATATGTATGGGTCTTGTTTTTGTATCCATTCAGCCAATCTTTGTCTTTTGGTTGAAGTGTTTAATCTGTTTACATTTAAGGTAATTATCGATATGTATGTGCTTATTGCTGTTTTGTTAATTGTCTTGGATTTGTTTTTATAGGTGTTTTCTCTTTCCTTCCTCTTGTTCTCTTGTGATTTGATGACTGCTTTTAGTGTTGTGTTGGATTTCTTTTTCTTTTTGTGTATGTATCTATTGTAAAAGTTCTGTCTGCAGTTACCACCAGGTTTTTATGTAGCAGTCTATAAATAAATGAGATTATTTAAAGTTGTTGGTCTCTCTTAATTTCAATTGTATTTCCAATATTCTGCATCTGTACTCTACTGTTTGCATGCTTCCTGGTTTTGATATCATATTTGTGTGTGGATGATTTCCTACCTTCACCATAGGTTTACCTTACCAGTGAGCATTTCCATTCTTAATTTTTTTGTTTCTAGTTGTGTTCTTTTCTTTTCTACCTGGAGAAGTTCCTTTAGCTTTTGTTGTAATGCTGATTTGGTGATGCTGAATTCTCTGAGCTTTCATTTATCTACAAATGTTTTGATTTCTCCATTGAATCTGAATGAAAGCCTTGCTAGAAACAGCATTGGTTGTAGGGTTTTCCTTTTCATCACTTTAAATATATTTATGCCACTCCCTTCTGCCATCTAGAGTTTTTGTTTGGAAATCAGCTAATAGCATTGTAGGGATTTCCTTGTATGTTCTTTGTTGCTTTTTAATATTTTCTCTTGTCTTTAACTTTTATTAATTTGATTAGTATGTATATTGGCCTGTTCCTCCTTGGGTTTATCCTGTATGAAACTCTGCACTTCTTGGACTTGAGTGACTATCTTTTTCCCATGTTAGGGGACTTTTTAGCTATTATCTCTTCAAATATTTTCTCAGGCCCTTTCTCTCTCTCTTCTCTTTCTGGGATCTGTATAATGTGAATGTTTGTGTATTTAATGTTGTCCCAGAGGTCTCTTACACTATCCTCATATCTCTTCATTCTTTTCTTCTTTTCTATTCTGTAACAGTGATTTCCACCATTCTGTTTTCCATTTACACTGGTGTTCTTCTGCCTCATTTATTCTGCTATTGATTCCTTCTAGTGTATTTTTCATTTCAATTATTGTATTGTTCATCTCTGTTTGTTCTTTATATCTTCTAGCTTTGTTAAAGATTCCTTGTATCTTTTTGGTCTGCGTCTCCATTATTTTTCTGAGATTTTGAACCATCTTTCTACCCTGAATTCTTTTTCAGCTAGATTGCCTATCTCCACTTCACTTAGTTGTTCTTCTAGGACTTTATCTTGTTCTTTCATCTGGAACATATTTCTCTTTTGTCTCATTTTGTCCAAATTACTGTAATTGCAGTTTCTGTTCCACAGGCTGAAGGGTTATCAAGAGTGTAAAATTTATAGTGGCTTGGTGGAACTTTGGTTTGCTGCTTCTAGTAATTATATACAGTGGCTCTGGTTAGCTACAGGGCCCTGAGGCACACTGGGCAGTTTTTTTCCTAGAAAACTTCTCCCTGGTCCATAGGAATGAGCCAGTGGGCAGGAAAAGCCCATTGACTCCAATTTTGAAAGAAATTCTACCAGGAGTAAAAGTGCTATCAAACTGGGTTGCATACTACAGAGAAGTTGTTCATGAAGGAAAAGTCAGTGATGTGACAAACTTTACTATTGTCTTATTTTAAGTAGAGGGAAAGGATGGCTTGAAAGTTTGGGATTGACATGTACACACTGCTATATTTAAAACAGATAACCAACAAGGATCTACTGTACAGCACAAGAAACTCTACTCAATACTGTGTAATAATCTAAATAGGAAAAAATTTGAAGAAGAGTAGATATATATATGTGTAAAACTGAATCACTTTACCATACACATGAAACTAACACAACATTGTTAATCAACTATCCTCCCATATATTAATAAATTTTTTAAAAAATTAATAATAGAAAAAGAAATTTCCACAGCTACTCAAACCATTAGCAACTTCTACCCTGATCAGTCCAGAAGTCCCTGGTGGCTTGGACGGTGAAGAGTTTGCCTGCAGTGTGGGAGACCCAGGTTTGATCCCTGTGTCAGGAAGATCCCCGGAGAAGGAAATGTCAACCTACTCCAGGATTCTTGCTTGGAGAACCCCATGGATGGAGGAGCCTATCATGCCGAAGTCCATGAGGTCACAAAGAGTCAGACAGGACTAAGCGACTTCACTTTCACCCTGATCAGTCAGCAGCCATCAATGTCAAGGCAATAGCTAGCAAACTGTTTATGACTCCCTGAAGGCTCACATGTTGCTTAGCATTTTTTAGCAATAAAGTATTTTAAAATTAAGATTACATACATTTTTTTAGATATAATGCTGCTGCTGCTGCTGCTGCTGCTAAGTCGCTTCAGTCGTGTCCGACTCTGTGCGACCCCATAGACGGCAGCCCACCAGGCTCCCCTGTCCCTGGGATTCTCCAGGCAAGAACACTGGAGTGGGTTGCCATGTCCTTCTCCAATGCATGAAAGTGAGAAGTGAAAGTGAAGTCGCTCAGTAGTGTCCGACTCTCAGCGACCCCATGGACTGCAGCCTTCCAGGCTCCTCCGTCCATGGGGTTTTCCAGGCAAGAGTACTGGAGTAGGGTGCCACTGCCTTCTCCGAGTAAGTAAGTCACACAAATTTTTGGGTTTCCCAGTGCATGTAAAAGTTATGTTTACACTATAGGATATAGTATATGCAGTTAACTGCATATCCTATAGTGTAAACATAACTTTTACATGCTTACTTACTGCCATGTTTGCTTTGCTGCAGTGGTCTGGAACTAAATCTACAATATCTTTGAGGTATGCCTCTAACTACTGATTCTAGATAGTTTAAGATAGGTCCAAGAATTAAGTGAATTTGAGCACTTAAAAACAGCAAATAACAGGGATAAAGCATTACATTTGGGATAGAATTTTGGCTTTAGATATAGTCAGGTCTGTGTCCAAAACCTGGCACCACTGGTTATTAGCAGTTTGGCTTTGAGGAAATTTCTTAATGTTTCTGAGCCTCATTTGTAAAGTGGGACTAATACTAATAGCTACCCTAGAGAATTGCTGTTGGAAAGATATGAAGTAAAATCTGTAAAGAGTCTATAGCATAATACCTGGTATATTATAAATATTTAGTGTCCCATGGATTCTCATCCTGCGCTCAGAATTTTATTCACATTAATAGCACATTCTTGCTAAGTCTAAGCTCTCTATCACATGAAAATTCATTCACTTACAGAGTTCTGTTGTCAAAGTATTTCTGAGAATCCCCAGAATTGTAACTTACATGTGTACAGTAGTAGTCTTATTGCTATTATGGTATAGTATACAGTGTTCTTGCCTGGAGAACCCCAGGGACAGGGGAGCCTGGTGGGCTTCCGTCTATGGGGTCGCACAGAGTCGGACACAACTGAAGTGACTTAGCAGCAGCAGCATACAAGGACTCCCAGACAATGACCTTGAGTTATCAGTAAAAATCTGCTATTGATTGTGAAACTACCATGATTAAACTTTGCTGCTCATAAGGAGAAATATTGTATGACGTACCTTATATGTGGAATCTAAAAGGAAATGATACAAATAAACTTAAAAAGCAGAAAGAGACTCACAGACCTGGAGAATGAACTTCTGGTTACCTCTTGTTTTTGTTGTTCAGTCCCTCAGTTGTGTCCAACTCTTTGTGACCCCATGGACTGAAGCATGCCAGGCTTCCCTGTCCTTCACCATCTCCCAGAACTTGATCAAGCTCATGTCCATTGAGTCGATGATGCCGTTCAACCATCTCATCCTCTGTTGTTCCCTTCTCCTCCTGCCTTCGATCTTTCCCAGCATCAGGGTCTTTTCCAATGAGTTGTCTCTTCGCATCAGGTGGCTAAAGTATTGGAGTTTTAGAATCAGTCCTTCTAATGAATATTCAGGATTTATTTCCTTTGGGACTGACTGGTTTGATCTCCTTGCAGTCCAAGGGACTGAGCCACTGACCAACAGCAAATGGCAAAGAGCCTGTTAAGAGGTGTAAAGTACCCTCATATCTGTAGCCTCTAGGGCATCTGCATTCTCCCATGAGCCCATATTTGGCCTTTATCAATTTCTTAAACATTTTTGTTCAAATTCTTCCCAGTATCTGACTGCATTTTCCTTGGATAAACAAGTGTTGGTGTCCTGACTCTCCTCAAAGATACCTATGTTTCATTAAATTTCCAATTAGTTGGGTGCCCTGAAGTTTCAGTTCTCTGATGAGTTCAAGAGGAGTTATGAATTTTTTCAAATTGTTCATTACTTTTTGTATTTTTTTGTGTGTGTGATGGTAGGAACATGTTCTTTCCAACTTTCTAAATCCCAGGCAGGAATTAGAAGTCTCAGACATCTCCCAGTGTAAGTTTTTACCTTGTTGGTAAGAGGTAGAACCAGAATACAAACCATGCAGTTGACTCTAGGCTCCATATTTGTAACTACCAAGCAACTGAGTTGCTTTTCCTTGGTGACAGTGAAGCGTCACAGGCATTTGACTGTGGACTATGATGCTTTAATCTGTGCTGTCTAATAACAGTAGCCACTAACCACATATGACTATTTAAATTTAAGTTAAATAAAATGAAATAAAGCTAAACATTTATTTCCTTAGTCACACTAGCAGCCATACTTCAAGTGCTAATTAGCCACATGTTCTAGTGGCAACCATCTTGGACAGCACAAATAAGAACATTTCCATCACTGTAGAAAGTTCTGTTGAATAGTTCTTCTAAGTTCCTCTCAACAACATGTTTTGTCTCTTGAAACAAGAGGGAAAAGCACACTTCCTCTTCCTCTGGGATATGCTTAGGAAAAGAAAGTGTTACAGAATTTAATGAAATGATTTATTCATGGAGTGAACGTAAGTCTTTCTGTTTGGCCACCCATATACCACCAGGATATGGGCATAACAGTATAAATTTCCAAGAAAGCTGAAACACTGCTCTTGAATCTATGCTTACAACTTTAGGCCACTTTGGTACACTGTGATTTTTCTGCCCTCACCATGAATTCTCCTTCAGAGGTTCCATCATAGTTGACTGATCTTTGGCTTTCTTTAGGTTTCCTACAGTCAGTCAGACACATGGTTATGCATGTCTGTGTTGGTCTGCATTGCAACAGTCCTCTCAAGTCAGGTAATTTTCCAAGCAGCCTTCTTAGCTTCCATGCAAATCAGTGGACCCAGACAGAGCCTGGGAAGCCTTCTCCTTAACTCTATTCAAATACCAAGACTAGTCTTATCATTAGAGAACATCTGAAAGCAGTCAACCATAAAAGAAATCAACCCTGAATATTCATTGGAGGGACTGATGTTAAAGTTGAAGCTCTAATATTTTGGGCCATTGATCCAAAGAGCAGACTCACTGGAAAAGATCCTGATGCTGGGAAAGATTGAGGGCAGGAGGAGAAGAGGGTGACAGAGGGTGAAATGGTTGGATGGTATCACCAACTCAGTGGACATGAGTTTGACCAAACTCTGGGAGATAGAGAAGGACAGGAAAGCCTGGCATACTACAGTCCATGGGGTCACAAAGTGTTGGACATGACTAAGTGACTCAATGACAACAACAACATCATCTAAAATGTGACACAGTCTATTCATTCAAGCTTTCTTGACTAAGATTTTGTTAAGTGTTCTTATGATACATATACTTTTAGTTTCGCCTCTGAAATTTGGAAAGCAATACTAAACTTGGAATTTCCATTGAATACTTTTAGCACTACTTGTTAATAAGCTCAACTAACCTAAAACCTTGCTTGTATTTAGTTCTGTTTCTCATTATTTCTCCATCTGAGATCCCCCCCCACCCCCCTGCAAAAAACCTCCATATCTTTTGGGCAAAATAATAATGATGATAGCACAAGTGTAGACACACTCAACACATGCTAGGCATGTACCCATTTACTCATCAGCACAGTTCTACAAGAGAGATAAAAATATCATTCTTTTTTCTGGATTAGGGAAATTGAGGCATGGAGAGGTTAAAGTTTGCAATGCTAATGTGATAAAGCTTAGCAAGATTGGCCTGGTATGGTCTAGAGGCCAAGCATTTAACCTAAATGTTAATTATCTAAGGTTACTAATTGGGACTTCTCTGGTGGTCCAGTGGTTAATTCACCTGCCAATGCAGGGGACTTGGGTTTGATCCCTGGTCTGGGAAGATTCCACATAGTGTGGGGCAGCTAAGCCTGTGTTCCATGACTACTGAGCCTACACTCCAGAACCCAGGAGCTGCAACTGCTGAGCCCATGCGCTGCAGCTGCTGAAGCCTGCATGCCTTAGAGCCCATACTCTGCGGCAAGAAAAGCCACAACTGGAGAGTAGCCCTCACTTGCCACAACAAGAGAAAGCCCACATGCAGCAACAAAGACCCAGTGCAAAAATAGATAAGTAATTAAAAAAATAAAATGACTAATTACCTGCATAACATTTCCCTATTTTTCTTGAAGACTAATTGCACTGAGCATCTTCCTTACTAAAGAAAACTACTGGCCATGTTGCCCAGTCTGGGATGTTCCTGGCCCATTAGTCAATAGCTCCTCCTTTTGCTCTGACCACTTAACTTTCAGATAATCCCTTCCCTTGGTCTACCCTCTGACATTGCCATGACCCAGATGTTTCTTTTACTGGGTTTACCTTTTTTGTTGTTTAATGAAGCTAACTTCCAGTATATCCAAAACACACTTTTTCTTAATACTTTAAACCCTCAAACTAGGTAGAATTTAAGTGAACATATGGTGTTTTTTCAGAGTTTAGAAGGTGTTATTTTCTTTCCATATATATAAAAAGGTAAAAATATATCCATGTAATTAAAGTCATATTAGTTTCATATCTTTGCTAGAAAACTTGATTGCTCTGATTTAGGGAAAATTATTCATCCACTACATGTATACAATTCTCTTGATTCTGAAACCCATAAAATAATTTTTTTCTAGCCCACCATTATCCATCTCTCCCTTCTGCCACCACTATCTTTTGTACATCACACACTTTGGTTGCATCAACCTTTACAAGTTATTTCTAATGAAAAATTTTAAGTGCAATATTTGTCGTGTTAACAATATAATGTATAATAATAATGTGACCTAATGAAGAAAAATGACACAAGTAAGCTGAATATTCATAACTGCCTTTTACAATGCATAAATACTAAGAATTGAAGGGCTAAGCATGCACAGTTTATACTCACTTAGTATGTGTACTTGGTGACATTGCCTTCTAATACATATTAAGGCTAGATTAGTCACTGTGCTGTGTTGTTTATCTAAACATGATTTGTGACCTTAAACTTCCCATTTGTTCTGATCCAAGCTCACCTTAAGAGCCAAATTTAATAATGTTTTTCCCCTAGTACTAGTGCTTACAGAAACCCATATTCCTTGACATTTAGAAAACAGTATTGCCCACGAAATCCATTAACATCTAAAGAGATTAAATTAAAATTCATTTAAAGGCCTCACACATTCATGGAACATTCTTGTTTTAAGATTTCAGTTTAAGATGAATTTTTCCTAAATTCCTAATAATTTTTTTGTTTTTATTTAATAGGAGTTAAACTCAACTATACCCAATATTTCTTCTCCTCTTCTTCTTCCTATTAAATACTGAAATAATAGCCCAGTTAGGAAATTTGACTAATTCTACAGATACACATTTTGATATAAAAATGTTCTTATTAATCTAAATACCGCTGGAAAACTAGTTTGCTTTCTCTTCTCTTCCTTTTGGCTTGGGGAGGCCATGGAGCTGAGAACCATAAACTTAATATCCTAACTACTAATCTACAAGCTACTTTAAAAAAAAATTCTGAAAGTGTTGTATATTTACTTTTGCCAGATAATTACTTTTGTATTTGCCTAGGCTATTAAAATGTCAGAAAAAATGCAAACTGCCAAAACAGATATGTTAATATCTTTATTCATATAGCAATGGAGCTAAGATCATTCAGTTCAGTTCAGTTCAGTCAGTTCAGTTCAGTCGCTCAGTCATGTCCGACTCTGTGATCCTATGGACTGCAGCATTTGAATGTAAAAATCACACCAACTAAAATCAGTAGGAGACAGAAGAAGAAATTTGGATTAGACTAAGTAGAGATATCATTTTTGTGGCATTTTTAAGGTGATGTTTTATTGTAGGATCAGAAAGGTAATGTGAAATATGTGCAATAAACAATCTGGCTAGAATTATTCAGTCTCTGCCACAAACATATAAATAACTTTCTTGTTCGAGGGGCCAGAGAATTTGAATGAGAAGAACAATGCTGTTTCACTAAATGGCATTTGTTGTAATTTAGAAGACTTTAATATTAAAATAGAAACTCTGAAATCAGACCTGTATTCAGATCCCATCTGTCTTTTCTAAGTGTGTAACCTTGAACACTTTCCTTATGACTTCAGTTTCATAATCTGTGAAATGAGGACTAAAAGTAGTACCCATTTCATATGGTTTTTATGTAGAGCACAGATATTGCTCTACAGATATTGCTTGGCACATGATAAACACTCTGTAATGGTAACTGTTGTAATAATATGTAATAATAATGGTAACTGTTGTAATAATAACATTATTAATAGTCAACAGCAATTATTATAATGTTAATATATATCATTATTAAAATCCTAAGGTGAGAGGATTGTTCTTTTGGTTTTTTTTTTTTTTTTTAAGTGTATCAAGTTGCTTTTTCTATTTTCTGACTCTGCAGAACTTTGCCAACTGGAGTCCTTTGCAGAGCTAGGATAGTTCTACCATAATTAGCCAAGATAGAGGAAAATGGGTTTGCCCTTGGAATTGCCTTCCACCATCATCAATTCCTAAATTGTCTTTTAATAAAATTTATGGCATTGAATGTATATTCTGCCAGGTCCAGATTTAATGTCCTCATTAAAGAAATGTTTAAAGTGTTTTTTCTTTTCTTTTTAAATCGAAGAATCAAAAGGATCCAAAGGCAGAAAGACTTCCCTCCCCGTTTCTTGTTCCCTTGTACTGAAATGTCATTTCCTACTGTTCTACCATAACTTGTCCATCTGGCTAACTCCTTTTTGTCTTTAAAATCTATGTGTTAGAGTCACTGCCTTTAAGAAATCTTTTTCAGTACACAGTTGGATTTCATGCCTCTTCTCTGATTGCCTATCATCACATTTATACCCTAGATCTTAACCATTTGTTTATTTGTATACTTCTGTCTTTAATTTAAAGGCTTCTCAGGTGGTGCAGTGGTAAAGAATCTGCCTGCCAATGCAGGAGATGCAAGAAACATGGGTTCGATCCCTGGGTTGGGAAGATCCCCTGGAGTAGGAAATGGCAACCACTCTACTATTCTTGCCTGGAAAATTCCATGCACGGTGGAGCTTGGCAGGCTACAGTCCATGAAGTTGAAAGCATCAGACAAGACTGAGCACGCACACTAATGCACGCTCTTTAGCACGTGAGTTCTTTGAGGGCAGAGTACTTAATACCTGTATCTCATGTAGACAGCAGATTCTTAATAAATATTTGTAGAATTAAAGAATTTAGAATGAAAACAGAGATCAAAGTAGAAATTAAAATAGCTGATAGACATAGGAAAAGGTGTTTAACATAATTTCTTATCAGGAACATGCAAATTTAAGCCCAATGAAATACCCATGCATACCTACCAGAATAGCTGAATTAAAAAAAAATTGTTCATACCAAGTTTTGGATAGTTTGGAGAGCAACTGAAGCTTTTATATATGCTGGTGGGAGTGTAAATTGCTTTGACCACTTAGAAAAACCATTTGGTAGAGCCTATTAAAGCTAAACAGCTGTCTACCTAATGATCCAGCAATTCTACTTGTAGGTATATACCCAAGAGGAATGAATAAAAACACAATATAAGAATGTTCATCATATATTTATTCATAATAGTTCCCAAATGGAAGCACCACAGATGTTCATCAGTAGTAGGACAGATAAACAGACAATGGTATAGTCTAACAACAATTATAAAAAAAAAAAATTAAAAACTCCTTATATACTCAGCCTGCAATGCAGAATCTGCCTACAATGAAGGAAACCCACGTTTGATCCTTGGGTCAGGAAGATGTCCTAGAGAGGAAAATGGCAACCCACTCCAGTATTCTTGCCTGGAAAATCCAATGACAGAGGAGCTTAGTGGGCTACAGTCAGTCCATGGGATTGCAGAAAAGTTGGACACAACTGAGCACACCCACATTACTTGTAAACACATGTTCTCTTTGCCCATCTTACAGTTAAAATCATGATTACCTTTATAGGAAGAGTGTAGACAGGGCATGAGTTTGGAGGAGCACCTGTTGGGGTGCTGGAAATATTGTGCCTCTTGATTTAAGTGGTGCTTACATAGCAGTGGGCTTCTCTCATGGCTCAGTTGGTAAAGGATCTGCCTGCAATGCAGGAGGCCCGGATGCAATCCCTGGGCTGGAAATATACCCCAGAGAGGGAATGGCAAACCACTCCAGTACACATATACAGAATTCGTCAAGCTATACAGTAAGCTTTCTACACATTATTGTATATAAATTATATCTTTAAGAAAACACTAAAAAATCTTTTAGAACCTTAAATCCCTAATAAACAAACTTAAGCTTTTCTCTGGACATCACCAGATGGTCAACACCGAAATCAGATTGATTATATTCTTTGCAGCCAAAGATGGAGAAGCTCTATACAGTCAGCAAAAACAAGACCGGGAGCTGACTGTGGCTCAGATCATGAACTCCTTATTACCAAATTCAGACTTAAGTTGAAGAAAGTAGGGAAAACCACTAGACCATTCAGGTATGACCTAAATCAAATCCCTTATGATTATACAGTGGAAGTGAGGAATAGATTTAAGGGCCTAGATCTGATAGA